>JAQQSU010008329.1:0-12981 GCA_028627135.1 Pseudochirops cupreus | reverse complement strand
CAAAGCAAAAGGAGTTCGCAACCGCAGCTACTGCCTCTGACGCCGCTTCTAGTCCGCACTGCATGGAGACTAGCTTGGTTCCGGCGTTCCCTTGCTCCACCCCTTCCTGCTACATCAGCAAGCTCAAGGGGCGTGGAAGATCTTCAAATCCCAGTATCGTTACAGCCTTTCATTATAGTTAGGCCCAAATCTCTTACCTTTACTAGCCTAGCCCTCCATTGTCCATCTGCTTCCCACCCTTGCACCTAACAAAATATCTGTACCCAAATCAACTGTTATACCCTTGAACTGGCCTAGCCTATCATTATCTCCAGGTAGCCTCCAGCAACTTCACTCATTTCCTGCAGTCTGACCTCATTAAGTCCTCCTGAAGACACTCCCCCAACTCTTCCTCTAGACCACTCCTAGATTCCTCCCACAACCTTTCTGTATATAAGACCCCATCTTGCCTCCATGTGTGTGAGTGCCATAGAATGACCTAGCCCAGACTTGATCTGTGTCCAGTATTAGTCTTACAGATACTGAGACTCCTTAGGAGTCTACCCATCATGGCAAACATTTAATAAACTTTACTTTTCTTTGGCTGAGAGAAGACTTAAGCTGAATTCATTTGGCAGGACCTGGCATGTTGGTGTTTTGGGGTCTAGCCCTATTCCTCATCATTTTATGATGATCCTTTTCATTTTTATGGTTTCCTGACACTAGGAAACACTGCTAACCTCAAGCTCTTCTCCAGCCAGGACCGGAAGGTATGTAAGCCTCTCTCCTTCCCTATTCCCCTCTTGTTCTCCAAGTACCTTGGAGATGGGGTTTTTTCTGTTTTTTTTTTTTCTTGGGGGTGGTGCTGAACTCTCAGGTCCCATTAGGTCAGACAGCTAGAAGGTTGTCTTATACTCAGCCTGATACTCTGAGGTTCCTAGTCCAGTTTGGTTATACCTCATCATTTTATGATGACCCTCTTCACCAACAGTACACTAACCTGAGTAAAACAGTCTGTTAAGCTGCTAAGTTCTAGTTAAAATCCTTATGTTGACCAAAATGGTATCACTTATGTCATGAAGCTTCCAAATCACTAAATTATATAGTTAAGGCAAATGAACATCAATATTTACTAATCCTGATGGTTTCAAGGAACTTTAATTAAGAGCTAGAGCATGGTAGCCTCTTAATAAATTCTTGATGATATGTGTGTGTGTGTATACATATATATAGTGTGTGTGTGCATGTATGTATGTATGTATTTTTAAAAAGGCTTGCAAAAATATAAAAGTCAAGAATAATCATTAAGGGAATGATGAGGTAAATGATCACAGACTAACAATATGACAAGTTCAGAAAACTGAAGCAATTGTGTAATGATCTCTGATAATTATTTTTTTCAATTAAAAAAAACTAGTAATTCATTACTGGTATGCAGTGAATGTCTACTATGTTGTAAAGCCAATCACAAGCAGCTCTCCTCAGAACTGCTGCTGTGAATAACTCTAAGAGTCTAATCACATAATATAATGAACTCTCTATTCACCAATAAACTAAAGCATAACATTCACAAAACCATAACATAGCAACTTACTGCTAAGGTGACCACTAAGTCTCAAACAAACATATCATTCAATAAATGTTACAGTCATCTTTAAGGGGTAGCAGAAAATACAAACACCATCTACCTCTAGGTCACACAGTAAGTTACAATCTCCTCAGTCAATAGAGTATCCAAAGTATAGTCCTCTTTCATCTTGATTAGAAACTGACTTCCAGTCATCCTTAAACCAATAATCCTTAAGGGGTAGCAGAAAGAACAAACACCATTGACCCCTAGGTCATAGTAAATTACAAATCTCATCAGTCAATACAGAGTATCCAAAATTAAATCCTTTTTCATCTTGACTTGAGGTTGGCTTCCAAACCCCAGGGCTCCTTCTCCATAGGCTGACCGCTCTCAGCTCTTCCCTAAATTCATACACGCCCAACTCTTGCCTGAATTCACACATAGGTAGCTCTCCACTCCTTTTCCATATCTCTTCACAGTTTCTGTTTCTAGGAAAATAAAGCTTAACAGAGCTACATTATTTACACATATTACTGGCACTATCATCTCAATTCACTTTCTATCTGAGAAACCAATACAGAGTAACATATAGGACTTCTGTCTGAGAAATCAACCCAGAACAATAGAGCACCAACATCATAAACATTTTCTCTCTCAGCTGTGCTAGTGCTCTTATTTGCCCCTTCCTGTTCCATTCATTTTGCAAGCTCCTCCCACAATGGGCTCCCATGTGATTACATTCAGGTCTATTAAGGAGCAGGAGAGATTTTCAAATTCCCCTAGGCCAATTAGAGGCAGTGAAGATCTTCAAATTCCCTTAGGTCTAGTAAGGGCAATACAATGTATACTGTTTCCAATCAAAGACCTGATACAATCATTTCCACGAAATTTTGAGTTGAATCAAAGGTGAGGCTCAAAGGCACTTGAATAGCTAAGACAGCAATCCAAAAGAACAGCAAAAAAATCCTATTTTGCTTGTCATTACATATGTCCCCAGCTTTATTTGAGTAACTATGAGAGCTTCTTAAGGGTCTTGCTCAATTATAAAATGTCAGAATTGGAAAGGACCTCAAAAAACAGAGTTCAAAAATCAACTAAGCAGGAGCCCCTTTCACCTCCCTGTCCCCTATCTGCTTAGTTAGGGTATCTGGATCTGAGTTAGTTACCTTTTCAACTGACAAAACATGTTTTTATGTTTGAAAATAACAGCAATAAAATGACTTAGAATTACTACAATAAAAAGATTTCTAATACTTCAAATGTCTTTTCTTTAATGATAGATTGGTCTGTGACTTATTTTTTCATAATTTGTATCTCTAAATGTCTATCTCAATACATGATAGAGAGAGCAGATAAATTAATCAGTCATAAAAGTAAAAAAATTGAAAAAAGTAAATGATAAATGCTAAAAATCAAAGGAGAGATGAATAAAATTGAATTATTAAATAAACCTAGGAGCTGATTTAAAAAAAAAAACCACAGCAACAAGAACAACAGTCTCAAAAATGAAAAATGTAGGAGCAACAAGGTGGTGCAGTGAATAGAGCACTGTCCCTGATGTCAGGAGGACCTGGGTTCAACTCTGGCCTCTGGCACTTGACACTTACTACTTGTGTGACCATAAGCAGGTCACTTAACTCCAATTCCCTTGCCTTCCCCCCTCCAAAAAAAAAATTTAAAAAGTGAATAAGGCATCAATGAAGATAAAATTAAAGCAATTATTTGGAATTATTTTGCTGAACTTATCCTAATATAACTGATGACTTAAATGTAATGCATGAATTTTTACAAAAATACAAATTGCTCAGATTAATAAGAGAGTAAGTAGAATGCTTAAGTAACCATATGTTAGAAACATAATTTGAACAACCTATAACGAACCATGTAAAGAAAAAAAAGCCCCATGGTCCACATGGATTTGCTAGATAATTCCACCAAACAGTTGAAGAACAATTAATTCCAATATTATATAAACTGCTGGGAAGAAGGTAAAGAAGGATTCTTACCAAATCTTTTTTTTTTGACACAAATATCATTTTGATACCTAAACTAGGGAGAGCAAAAAAGAAAAAAAAAACTCCACCAAAAACAAGTTTTTAAATAATAATTACAGACCAATTTGCCTAATGAATATTGATACAAATTTTTTTAATTAAATACTAGCAAGAAGATTACAGCAATATATTACAAATAACATTTACTATCATCAGGTGAACTTAAATCAGAAATTCAGTGCTGGTTCAATATTAAGAAAACTGCCTGCATAACTGATCACACTGATAACAAAAACAACAAAAGTCATATGACTATATCAATAAATTCAGAGAGAGCTTTTGATAAAATATAACACCCACTCCTATTCAAAATAATCTTCTTAAAATAATAATTACTAACTTTATAAAACCAAAAGCAAGCACAATCTGTAATGGTGATAAACTGGAAGCTGTTCTAGTAAGATCAGTAATAAAGCAAGGATACCTATATTACCTTTATTACTCAATATTGTATAAGAAATGTTATTTTAATGAGATAGGGAAAAAGAAACTAAAGGAATAAGCATAGGCAATTACAGAACAAAACAATCTCTTTTTTGTAGATGAAATGATGGTGTACTTACAGAACCTTGTAGAATAAATTTAAAAATGTAGCTGAAACAATTAGCATTTTTAAGAAAGTTGAAGAATATAAAATAAATAAGAATTTTATATTACTAACAAAATACAACAGGAAGCTATTGAAAGAGAAATTTATTTTAGAATATTTGTATATTGTATAAAATACTTGTGAGCCTACTTACCAAGACATGAAAAGGAATTACAAAAACATAATTACAAAACACACTTCACAGAATGACACCTAACAATTGGATAAATATCAATTGCTCATGGGTAGATCAAGGCAATATAATAAAAATGACAATATTTCAAAAGTTAATTTACTAATTCAATGTCATTTCAATCAAACAACCAATGAATTATTTTTCAGACCTTGGAAAAATTGCAAAATTTATCTAAAGCAATAAAACTTCAAGAATATCAAGGGAATCAATAAAAAAGTGAAAAAAGTGGACCTTGCAATATCAGAATTAAAAAAAAATTACAAATCAATAATAACCAAAACAAGTTTATATTTGATATGAAAAAGCGTGGTTGATCAATGAAAAGAGAAAGTATTTAATATATAGAAGCAAATGTTCACAGTAGTCTGGTGTTTGATAAACCCAAAGAATTGTTGGGGCAAGAATTCACTATTTGAAACATCTGTAGGAAAAATTGCAAAGTACTATGTCAGAAATAAAACCTAGAACCACATCTCACATCATATGCCAAGGTAAGTTCAAAATACGTATGTGATTTAGACATAAAGGGTGGTATAATAAGCAAATTATGTCAGCAGGAAGAAGTTAACTCTCAGATCTTTGGATAAGCAAGAGTTCATAATAAAACAAGAAATAGAGATGTATGTGGGAGATAAAATGAATAATTTTGATTACATGAAGTTAAAAAATTTTGCACAAACAAAAGCAATGCATTTAAGAAAATGCCTATCAGTTTGGGAATGGTTGAACAAGTTATAATATAGGTTTTAAGAGCTTTTTATCTTTTCCCATTTTACATGTCAAGATACTTTCTAGAATTCATTTTTACAAGATTTTGATCTCCAAATGTTTCTCCCTCCTTCCCCGCTCCTGAAAATGGTAGGCAATTTGATACAGGTTATACATGTGCTATCATGTAAAACATATTTCCATATTACATAACAGAGTTATGAAAGAAGATACAGATAAAAGGGGGGAAAAAGAAGAAAAAAGTAAAGGAAAAAAATATGCTTTAATCTGTATTTAGAGTCTGTCAGTTCTTTTTCTGAATGTGGATAGCACATTTCTTCATGAGTCCCTTGTACTTGTCTTGGATCATTGTATTACTGAAAAGAACTGAGTCATTCAAGTTGATCAACACATGATGTTGCTGATACTATGTACAATATTTTCTAGGTCTGCTTATTTCACTTTGCATCAATTAATACAAGTCTTTCCAAATTTTTGTGAAATCTGCCTGTTCATCATTTCTTTTTGCACAATTATATATCATCTGATTCATATACCACAGCTTGTTGAGCCATTCTCCAACTGATGAGCAGCCTCTCAATTTTTAATATTTTGCCACCATGAAAAGGGCTGCAAAATATCAAGCGTAGAAATATTTTTGCACATGTTGTTCCTTAACCTTCTTTGTGATCTCTTTGGGATACAGACCTGTTAACAGCCATTTCTGGGTGAAAGGGTATGCATGGTCTTATAGTTCTTTGGGCATAATTCCAAATTGCTCTCCAGAATGGTTGGATCAGTTAACAACTCCACCAATAGTACATTAGAGTCCCAATTTTCCCAATGCTATCCAACGTTTATCATTTTCCTTATGTGTCATAATAACTAATCTAAGAGTAATGAGGTGGTACCTTAGAGTTGTTTTAATCTGCATTTCTCTAATAAAAAAGTGATTTAGAGCACCTTTTACATGCCTATAGATAGCTTTGATTACTTCATCTAAAAACTGCAAGTTTATATCCTTTGACCATTTGTTGATTGGGGAGTGGCTTGTATTCTTATAAATTTGACTCAGTTCTCTCTATACTTTTTTGTTATTTTATTAAATTTTATGTTTATTTTTAGTTTACAAACATTCATTTTTACGATATTTTGAGTTACAAATTTTGTCCCCATATTTCCCTTTCCCACCACTCCCAAACAGTGACCCCACTCAATACCTTCTCCCCTAATCTGCTCTCTTCTAAATCCTCCCCCATCCCTTCTCCCACTTTCTGGTAGGGCAAGATGGATCTCCATACCCCAATGCCTGCATATCTTATTTTCCAGTTTCATGTAAAAAAATAATAATTTTTTTCAAACATTTGATTTTAAAACTTTGAATTCCAGATACTTTCTCTTCTTCCATCATCAAATATCCTTACTGTGAAGATAAACAACTCAATGTAGATTGTACATGTGTGGTAATGAAAAAACATCTGCATGGTGGATATATTGTAAAAGACTGACTATATTTCTCTCTATCCTATTCCACCCCGCCACTTGTTGTATTTTCTGCTTTGACCCTGTCCCTTTTCAAAAGTGTGTGCTTCTAACTACCCTCCCCCCAATCTGCCCTCCCTTCTATCAACCCCCTTTTATCCCCTTCCCTTCTACTTTCCTGTGGGGTAAGATGCCCAGTTTAATGTGTATGTTATTCCCTCCTTAAGTCAAGTTCAATGAGAACAAGGTTGACCCATTCCCTTTTGCCTTCTTGTTCTTCCCCCACCATTGTAAAAGTTTTTCCCTGCCTCTTTTATGTGAGATAATTTACCCTATTTTGTCTCTCTATACCTCCTTTCATTGTATTCCTCTTTCACCTCTTAATTTTATTTTTAAAATATCATCCCTTCCTATTCCATTGATCCTGTGCCCTCTGTCTATGTACACCTGTACCCATATATACACACACTCGCATATTTAGTCATATGCACATATACCCTCTTATTTAGACATATACATGTATGTGTACATATTCACATATACATACATACATACATACATATGTGTGTGTGTGTGTATATATATATATATATATATATATATATATATATATATATATATATATTCCCTTCAACTGTCCTCATACTGAGAAAAGTCCCCTAAGTTACAATTATCATTTTTCTACATAGCCATGTAAATAGTTCAATTTTGATAAGTTCCTTATGATTACTTTTTACTGGTTGTCTTCTCATGCTTCTCTTTCTTCTTATATTTGAATGACAAATTTTCTAGTAAACTCTGGTTTTTTCATCAAGAATGCTTGAAAGTCCTCTATTTCATTGAATGAACATATTTTCCCCTGAAGCATTATACTCATTTTTTCTGGGTAGGTGGTTCTTGGTTTAAATCCTAGCTCCTTTGACCTCCAGAATATATTCCAAACCCTTTGATCCCTTAATATAGAAGCTGCTAGATCCTGGGTTATCCTGATTGTGTTTCCACAATATTTGAATTGTTTCTTCTTGGCTGTTTATAATATTTTCTCCTTGATCTGGGAACTCCAGAACCTGGCTACAATATTCCTAGATAGGAGTTTTCTTTTTGGGATCTTTTTAAAAAAAGATGATTGGTGAATTCCTTCAATTTCTATTTTGCCTTCTGTTTCTAAAATATCAGGACAATTTTCCTTCAGAATTTTTTGAAAGATGATTTCTGGGTTATGTTTTTGATCATGGCTTTCAGGTAGTACAATAATTTTTAAATTATGTCTCCTGAATCTATTTTCCTGGTCAGTGCCTTTTGCAATGAAATATTTCACATTGCCTTCTATTTTTCTATTTGTTTGGATCTGTTTAATAGTATCTTGATTTCTCATAAAGTCATGGGTTTCCATTTGCTCCAATATAATTCTGAAGGAATTTTTATCTTCAGTGACCTTTCAAAATTCTTTTTCCATCTAGCAAATTTGGCTTTTTAATGTATTCTTCTCCTCATTGGCTTTTTGGGCCTCCTTTGCCATTTGAGTTAATCTGTTTTTTAAGGTGTTATTTTCTTGAGTCCATTGTTGACTCTTTTCATGATTTTCTTGCATCATTCTCATTTGTCTTCCCAATTTTTCCTCTACTTCTCTTACTTGACTTTCGAAATCCTTCTTGAGCTCTTCTGTGGTCTATAACCAATTCATATTTTTCTTGGAAGCTTTTGGTGCAGGAGTTCTGACTTCATTGTCTTACTCCCATTCCATGCTTTGATCCTTTTTGTCCCCAAAAAAGGAACCTAAAGTTTGATTGCTTGCTTTGCTTCCTTTGGTTGCTCTTGTTGCCACTCAATTACTTGATTTTTGATCTCTTTGACATGGTAGATCTCTGCTTCCAGAGAGGAGAGCTTTGTCTCAAATCACTGGGGTTTTCACAGCTGCTGGAGTTATTAGTTGGGTGCTCTCTCTGCTGCCCCCACAGGCTCTGCCTCTCTGCTCACACACCTCAGAGCCACCACCCAAGACCACAATCCAGATCCAGGCAGGTTAAAGCAAAAGCAATTACCCTCTGAATGATTGCTTGGTCCCCCTACAATATGTGGTCCAGGAATTCTGAAGCAGTCACATAGATGAGTTGCACAGCCACAGTGCATCCACTGCTTCTCTATTAGGGCGCAGAGCCTGGGCCATGCTCCATCCTCCCGAGTTCCAACAGAGTTCTGCACTCACATTTTAATTTGTCTTTGGCATTTATGGGTTAATATTTCTGGAAACCACCACTGCCACTGGTGATCCACTCTCCCAAAATCTACTCCAGCCACTGTTTGTTGGGGCTGCACTGGTGCTAAAACCACAGGCTCATACGGGGCTGAGCTTGGCGCCTGAGGTGCTGCAATGGACTCTTCCTGTCCTCCTGCCAGGCTGCATTCAGTGGGAGATTAGTTTCTCTCTGTCACTTTGTGGGTTCTGTAACTCTAAAATTTGTTTAGAGTCATATTTTATACGTATTTTGGTGGTTATGGGGGGAGCTCATGTGCTTCTATGCCACCATCTTGGCTCTGCCCCAGTTCTCTATATATTTGAGAAATAATGCCTTTATCAGATTTCTTCTTCCCTTCTAAACTTGGTTGCATTGGCTTTGTTTGTCCAAAAGCTTTTTAATTTAATAAAATCACAATTACCTATTTTACATTTTGTAATTCTCTCTATCTCTTGTTTGGTCATGAATTGTTCACACACACACACACACACACACACACACACACACACACCCCTTAGATTTGACATGTAGACTATTGCTAACTTTTCTAATTTGCTTATGATATCACCCTTTATCTCTAAACTATGCTCTCATTTTGATCTTATATTGGTATACAGTGTAAGATGTTGGTGTACACCTAGTTTGTGTTGTATTGTTTTCCAGTTTTGACTGCAGCATTTGTCAAGTAGTGAGTTCTTATCCCAGAGGATAGAGTCTTTAGGTTTATCAAACAGTAGGTGATTATGATAATTTACTACTATGTCTTTTGTACCTGATCTATTCAACTGATTCACCATTTTATTTCTTTTTTAAAAATAATTAACTTTTGTGTATTTTTGGTTTATATCATTCATTTCCACAAGATTTTGAATTACAAATTTTTTCCCCATCCTTCCCCCACCCACCACCCCAAAACAGCCATCCCATTGTATACCCCCTCCCCCAATCTGCTCTCTTCTATATCCTCCCCCATCACCCCACTGACTTTCCAGTAGGGCAAGATGGATCTCCCTTCCCTAGTGCTTGTATATCTTAATTTCGAGTTGCATGTAAATAAACAAACAAACAAATAAGTAAGTGAGTAAGTAAGTAAATAAATAAATAAAAGAATAAATATTTAACATTTGATTTTAGAACTTTAAATTCTAGATTCTTTCCCTTCCTCCCTTGTCACCTACCCCCACTGGAAAGACAAGCAAACCAATACAGGCTGCCCATGTGTAGTTATGTAGAACATCTTCACAATGGACATATTGTGAAAAACTGACTATATTTCCCTCTTTCTTATCCCGACTCCCACTTATTCTATTCTTTACTTTGTCTCTGTCCCTTTACAGAAGTATGTGTTTCTAACAACCCTCCCCCCAACCTGCCCTTCCTTCCATCATCCCCCCTCTCATCCCCTTCCCCACTACTCTCCTCTAGGGCAAGATACCCAATTTAGAGTGTATGTCATTCCTTCCCTAAGCCAAATTCAATGAAAGTAAGGTTGATTCTTTCCCTTTTGCCTTCCTGTTCTTCCCCTCCATTGTAACAGTTATCCCTTGCCTCTTCTATATGAGATGATTAACCCCAATCTGTCTCTCCCTGTCTCCTCTCATTCTATTCATCTCCAACCTTTCAATTTTACCTTTTAAAATATCATCCCTTCCTATTCAATTGATCCTGTGCCCTCTGTCTACATACACATAAATATCTGCACTCACATATGTATTCATATGAATATATACCCTCCTATATAGACATTTGTGTATGTATACATATATATCTAATTCCATATCTATATCTATATCTATATCTATCTATCTATCTACACATTTATATTCCCTTCACCTATCCTCGTACTGAGAAAAGTTTCATAAGTTAGAATTATCATTTTTCCATGTTGGAATGTAAATAGCTCAACTTTTATAAGTTCTTTATGCTTTCTTTTCCATCACCATTTTATTTCTTAACCAGTACCAGATAGTTCCAATGCTCACTCCTTTATAATATAGTTTTATGTCTGGGACAGCTAGGCCACCTTCATTTTTTTCACTAATTCCCTTGATATTCTTGATCTTTTCTTCTTTCAGATGAATTTTTTGTTATTTTTATAGCTCTATCAAATAATTTTTTTTGGTAATTTTATCAGTATGGCACTGAATAAATAAATTAACTTAGGTGGAATTATCATATTTATTACATATTGGCTTGGCTGACCCATGAGCAATTGATATTTTTCAATTGTTTAGATCTAACTTTATTTGCATGAAAAGTGCTATGTACTTGTGTAGATACATTACCTGGGTTTGTTTTGGCAATTAGACTCCCAGGTATTTTATATTGTTTATCAGTTTTATAAAAGGAATTTCTCTGTCTTTTCTTGCTGGGTTTTATTGGTCATATAAAGAAATGATGATGATTTATGTGGGTTTATCTTATATCCTGCAACTTTGCTAAAGTTGTTAATTATCTCAAGTATTTTTTTGTTGATTCTCCAGGGTTCTCTAAATGTACCATCATATCATCTGTGAAGAGTGATGGTTTTGTTCCCTCACTGAGTATTCTAATCTGTTCAATTTCTTTTTCTTCTTTTATTGCTAAAAAGATATTTCTAATAATATGTGGTATAATTATGGTGGTAATTAACATCCTTTCTTCACCCTTGATCTTTTTGGGAAGGCTTCTAAGTTATTCTCATTACAGTTAATGCTTGCTTATGATTTTGGTCAGATACTGCTTATCATTTTAACTAAGGAACATTCCCAAGCTGTGATATATTGTAATGATATAGAATTGTGTTGTAAGAAATGGAGGTGATAGTTTCAGGGAAAAAAAATTGCTATATATATGTATATATATGTATGTGTGTGGGTATGTGTGTATGTATATATGCATGCATGTATGTATATTGTACATATGTAAATCTATATTTATGTTAATATTTATTATATCATCATTTATATTAAATATTTATATACCTATATGTAAATACATATACACAATATTGTTGTTACAATTCACCTTGTTCCTGTGGTTCTGCTCAGTTCATTTTGCAACAGATTTTATATACATAGATGTGTATATATTTATATAGTAACAAAAACATTGTAAATATAATCATCTGAAAGTTTTGTTATTCTCAAATAATTCATATAAAAATAATCTACTTCAACTTCAAATAACTCATTATATGAAATGTTTTCCAACCTAAGGTAGAGACCTGAGTCAAAGTACAGATTGAACCATATTTGTTTTTCCTTTCTTTATTTTTATTGCCTTCCCCTCCACCCTGCTCAGAATCTGGTTAATGTGGGGGGGGGGGGGGGAGAAGGCACAGCAAAAAAAAAAAAGTAACCAATATAAGAAGTTGAAGAAAGGGAATTGAGGACCAATTATAAGCTCATCATTTACCTGAGAACATAAGAAGAAGAAAAATAAAGGGGAAGAAACATATAACTTAAATAAAGACAAAATCCCAAAAGTTTAAGTAAAACCCCCCCAAAAAAGGAAAGAAGAAGCAAATATAAGTAGGGGGGAATGAAATGCTATGGAAATAAAGTTTCATCAAGACATTTTAAGCAAAACTAATTTGAACAAAAAGATACTGCCTTAAAACATGGCATTTTTTAAAGAAAAAAATCTAAGAATCAGACAATATTACAGAGTTCATTTTAGTAAAAAAAATCTCTAAAATACAATTTTATTAATGTGATCAGTGTGACAAAATGTTCAGAAAATTAACTTTTCTAATCATAAGAAAATCCAAATTGAAGAAAAATTATATAAATATTACTGGTGTGACAAAAGCTTCATTCAGAGAAGATCCCTGAACACAAAAATCCCTTAAGGAGAATAATCCTATATAACTAAGGTAAGTGTAGGAGAGGATTTAACTAGGATTCAAATTTATAGATGTCAGAATATACTCTAGATATTAACTTACCTGACCAAAGTTCAGGGAAATTAATTTTTTTCTTATTCTGAACCTGAAAATCAACAAAGAAAATGAAAATTTCTGTAAACAAAGATGAAAATAAAGATGTTGCATATGAATCTGTAAATCTCTATTATATATAGCATTCTTTTAAAAAATATAATAAATCTGACTCATTAATTTCAAAGATATATGATAATAAAAATCCAATAACACAAACATTAAAATTTCTCCATAATAAAAGCAG
>JAQQSU010008328.1:0-12982 GCA_028627135.1 Pseudochirops cupreus | reverse complement strand
ACCCACTGCCCAATCACAAAGCTACAAGGCACGGGCATTCCTGGAAAACAAGCCTGGCGCCACAGGCTCCACATGACCACATTCAGCCTATTAGGGAACAGAGTATACTTTCAAATATCCAAGGGTCCTCAGGGTCACGTAGCCACTTCTAGCAAAGGGCCTAGGGGCAGGGAAGATCTTCAGATTCCCATAACAGGGACACAGAGGAGGGCAGAGAGAGAGAGAAGGAAAGAAAAGTTGGGGGAAATTCCTTCAATATGGTGCTTTTCTAGACACATACAAACAAGGATTAAGAGTTTGGGGAGAGTGGCTGACACTTTAACATTACTCTCATCTGAACTGATCAAAGGAGGGAAATACACACACACACACAGACTTGGGTACAGAAATACATTTTGCTCAAGAGGGAAATAGAAAGAAATGGGAGAATGAAGAAGTAGAGGAAGAGTAGAATAAACAAGAGATTGGTCATAAACAAAACAGACTCTAAGAGTGTACAAAAATATTTATAGCTCCTTTTGAGGTGGTAAAGAATAGGAATCTGAAGGAATTTACATCAATTAAGGAATGGCTGAATAAGTTATATGATACAAATATGATGGAATACTTTTGTATTATAAGAAAGGATGAAGGATATGCTTTCAGAGAAACTTGAGAAGACTTATATGAATTGATACAAAATGAAGTTAACAGAACCATGACAATAATTTATACAATGACATCATTATGGTAAAGACAAACAACTTTGAAAGAATTAGGAACTCTGATCCATGTGGTGACCAACCACAATTCCAGAGAACTAGCAATGACACGTTACTTACCTGCTAGATCATGAACGAAGGATTGAATGCAGAATGAGATATTTTTTACATGTGGGAAATGTAGAAATCTGTTTTGCTTGATTACACATGTACACATGTTTGGAACAGAGGTATATTATGTTTTTTTTCCCTCTCTCAATGTGCTGGTGACAGGATGAGGAGAGAGAGAGAAGGAGAGAGAGAGAGAGAAAGAGGGAAAGAATAAATTTTATTGAGAAAAGGATGATGACTTAAGATTTTTTATATCAACAACATGCACATATATAAATATATACATTTACCTCAGTTTTAGATTCACTAAATCTCAAATATGTGTGTGTGTGTGTGTACATGTATACATAGTCAAAGGGCATAGGATGAGTTGAATATGAAGGGATGATATCTAAAAATAAAATTAAGAAGTGCAAGAGGAATATATTGGGAGAAGAAGAAAGGGAGAGATAGAATAGGGTAAATTATATCATATAAAAGAGGCAAGAGAAAACCGTTACAATGGTGAACAGGAGGTGCAGGAAGGTGAAAGGGAATGAGTCAACCTTAGTCTCATTGAATTTGGCTTAAGAAGAGAACAAGAGTATCTTACCCTACAGGAAAGAAGGGGAAGGGGGATAAGAGGGGGGATGATAGAAGGGAGAGAAGATTGGGGGAGAGGGTACTTAGAAGCAAACACTTCTGAAAAGGGGCTGGGTCAAAGGAGAAAATAGAATAAATGGGAGGTGGAATAGGATAGAGGGAAATATAGTTAGTCTTTTATAATATAACTACTATGGAAATGTTTTGTGTAACTACACATGTACAATCTATGTTGAATTGCTTGTCTTCCCAGTGGGGGTGGGTGAGGAGGGAAGAAGGGAAAGAATTTGGAACTCAAAGTTTAAAAAACAAACGTTAAAAAAAATTGATTGCAACTGGGAAATAAGATATATGGGCACTGGGGTATAGAAATCCATCTTCCCTACAAGAAAGTTAGAGGGTAAGGGGGAGGATATAAGAGAGAACAGATTAGGGTTTTCAGTAGGCTTGCTATCTTGGGGTGGGGGTAGGAGAGAGATGGGGAGAAAACGTGTAACTCAAAATCTTGTGGAAATGAATGTTGAAAACTAAAAAGAAAAAAGAAAAAAAGAAAAAAGAATAGCTAAAGCTAACATTTATATAACATCTACTGTGTGCCAGGCACCATGGTAGGTGCTACTTTTATCTCCATTTTACATCTGAGGAAACTGAGGTTAAATGATATACCCAAGGTCTAATAAGTGTCTAAGGCCAGATTTGATCTCGTCTTCCTGATTTCTAGGCCAAGTACTCAATCAACTACACCACTAGCTGCTCTACATATGTGGATTTTAAAATATACTGCCTATTGAAATTTAATAATATGTTTCTTTTTCTTTTTTTAATTGTATATTTAAGTTTAAAATAAATTAATAAAAATATACTGCCTATCCCATCACACCCTCAAGCCACATTATGAACATAGCTTCTGAATGGATGGTTCAAGGATAAAGTCAAAGGAAAGGTATCCTATTAGCAAATGTTAAGAGACTCTATCTGGAGCTGGACTGAGGAATGGATCAGAGAATGCTTTATTGGATTATTAATCACGAAGGAGACTTACCACAGGACTCTTTCACTAGCATTAACACTTTTCTGAGGAAGAACATCTTCACCCTAATAAATAGCTTTCCAAACCATTCCCTGCTGTCTAAAACTATAACAGGTGGACTGCAGTGTGAACTATGTGTACTGTGTGTGTGTGTGTGTGTGTGTGTGTGTGTGTGTGTGTGTGTGTGTGTGTGTTTGGGAGGGGTGAGGGTGACAGAGGATAGGCAGGCTTTCCATTATCCAGTTACACTCTGCTGATTCTGGTCTATTTTAGTCAATTTACCATTTGGAAAATGGTTCTTAAATTTGAAATATTTTCTTCATTTACTATCAGTTGGCACTTACTTAGAGTGCCAAATGCCTCCATCAACATGGACAGTTCAGATGAGTTCGAGATAGAGAAAGTCTGTCTCCTATTAATCCATACAAACATTTTGTAGTGCCTAATTAATTCTGACGGTTCCATCCTGGGCTTTTTTTTTTTTTGATTAGTCAAGTTCTTAAACTGGCATAGTCAAGTGTTGCTAAAGTGCCCCCAAATTAATAGCACCTCATCAAGGCTGATAGAGGGTGAGAAATTATCTTTTAAAGTGTCACCTGAAGGCTGTTAACACCCCCATCAGGTGTTAAGTTCATATTTAATGATCCTAAGCAAAAATCTCTGCATTTCTGTAATTGCCCTCAGCAAAATTAGAAGTTCTGTGTAGGCAAAGTTTGTCATCTTCTTTCGTCATTTCTACTTTTAAAAACAAGTGACTCCCCACTTTTCTATAAGATAAAATACAATGTCTTTATTCTGGTACTCAAAGCCTTTCTTAGTCTGATTCAACCTATCTTTCTGGCCTTATTTAACATGACTTCTCTTCACATATTCTACATTTCAGTCAAGCTGAAGCAACTGACAAGCTGTCCAAACTATTAGTTCAATCAGTCAAACAAGTCAACTCTGTTCCTAGGACTTAATCAACCACCCCTCTACTTCTACACATTTATACACCTCATTCATTCTCCTTCTTGGAATGTATCACCTCTTCACCTCTACCTATTGAAATCTTTCTCTTCCTTCCAGGTCCAGCGAAGACATCATCTCCAGGAAGCTTTCCTGGAGCCTCCTCTTACTGTAAATGACCTTTTAGTATTCTGATTTTTCAAAGGCTTTCTTTTGACCCCATCATATTCTTCATTCCATTTATGTATATGTCATATACCCCCATAGACTATGTAATCATTGAAGGCATGAGCTATTGTTTTTTGTTAATATTTTATCCCCAGGATTTAGCTTAAGATTCCATGAGGCTAATTTTAGCTTTACGCACCAACATTAGTTACGGAGGATGAGTGAGGTAGAGAAATTCTATAAGGTATTTGAGTAGACATTGAAAATTAACTCAACATATCCTTCTTCTGGCAATACAAACAACAATATAGAAGTGGACATGGGGGAAGACCTTGACAAATGTCTTGGAAAACACATTTCAAGAATAAGAAATGAGAGAGGTCAAAACCCTGTAGACTGTACAGAAGTCTCATGTTGTATCATGAATGCTTCCTTCAGGAAGAGAGCCGGGTGTACTTGCTGGCAGTACCTTTCATTATCTGGCTCTGTTGTGTTGGTTCTTCAAGGCTCACCTTGTGGGCCACTTCTAAAAGGATGCCTTTCCAGAAGCCCCAGGAGAGCTCTCTATGTCTCGAGATTACTTTGTCTAACTCCAAAAGACTCATGACGAAAAAGGCTATCCATATCCAGAGAAAGATTTACCGAGTCTGAATGCAGATTGAAGCAAACTACTTGCTCTCTCTCCTTTTTTGTTTTGTTTTGTTCCTTCTTTCTCATTGTCCATTCCTTTGGTTATAATTCATCTTCACAACTTGACTAATGTTTAATGTGAAGATATTTGTAGAACTTATATCAGATTACATGCCGCCATGGGGGGAGGGAAGAAGGGAGAGAGAGAGGAGAAAATTTGGAACTCAAAAACTTGTGGAACTGAATGTTGTAAACTACATGTAAATTAATTAATTATTTTTTCGAATTTTTTTATTTGTTTGTTTGTTTACTTTTAGTTTACAAGATTCAGTTCCACAATCCTTTGAGTTTCACGTTTTCTCCCCTCCCTCCCCGCCCCTCACCATAGCAGCTTGCAATCAAGTATAGAATCTGCAAATACTTTCACATTAGACATTAGTCTGATTGTAAAGAAGGATTGTAAACCGAGGGAATGAACAATGGGAAAGAGGAAACAAAACCAAACATGGAAAAGGAAGAGAGCAGGTAGTTTGCTTCACTCTGCATTTAAACTCTGTTCTTTCTAAATCTTTCTCTGAATGTAGACATCTCCTTCTATCCTGAGTCTTTTAGAGTTGTCTTATAACCTTGCGTTGCTGAGAAGAGTCCAGTTTATCAAAGTTGGTCGTCACACATACATTGTGACCATCATTGTGTACAGATTTCTCTTGGTTCTGCTCTTCTCACTTATCATCAGTTCTTATAAGCCTCTCCAGGTAAATATGAAGTCCGTCTGCTCCTCATTTCTTATAGTACAACAGTATTCCATTACATTCATATACCACAACTTGTTTAGCCATTCCCCAATTGCTGGGCATTCCCTTAATGTCCAATTTTTTGCCACCACAAAGAGAGCTGCAATAAATATTTTTGTGCATATGGGTCTTCCTCCCACTTCTATGATCTCTTTGAGATACAACCCCAGAAGTGGTATTACTGGGTCAAAGGGTATGCAATTATTTATAGCAAATAATTAATTAAAAAGTTAAAAAGACAAAGACAAAAAATGAAATTACTTTGTCTGTATTTTAGATTTATTTATCTATTTAGATGTTCCATTCCCTCTCTTCAATGTCAGATCCTTGACAGCAGGCATTATTTTGTTTTTAACCTTTGTATATCAAGCATCTAGTACAAAGTCTTACACATCATCAATACCTTATAAATATTTGTTCAATTAATAATAATGATCATTCAGATATGAAATTAAACCTCCAGTACAGATACAGAAGAACAGGAAGTGAGAGAACCTAAATATCCTTTTTTATTCAGCATCTTGGCTCCCAATCATATCATTCCATTGGTATGTGACACCCTGTTAGACACAATGTCATCCTGTTCTTTGAAAAATCAGTATAGTGGGAAAAAATACTGGGTTTAAACTAGAATTGGAAGGACTAGATTTAAACTGAAATTGAAAGAACTAGAATTGTATCCCAAACATGCCACTTACTAGTTGAGAGACTTGGCCACGGTAGATTGATTCTCTAATTCATAAAGTCTTTACCTGTAAAATGGGGGCAATAATATTTGCAAGACCTGTTTGAATTTTAGGGGAAAAGGATGTTGTAAACTGTAAATCAGTATAAAAATGTGTTGTTGCTGCTTCTGACAATGGTTTAGGAGCCAGAAGAATGCATCCTTACTATAGCTTTATGCTAGTGTTATTGATGAGCAGGTCAAAGAATGGCTCTCTTCTCCAGCTTGCTATCATTGAACCCCACATCATAATGACCTTCTTGAGGCAGCTAGATGTTGCAGTACATAGAGTATTGGGAAGATTTCAGTTCAAATCTTACCTGAGATGTTTATTAACTGTGTGACCCTGGGCAAGTCACTTAACCTCTGTTTGTCTCTGCTTCCCTATCTGGAAAAAGAAGACAATAATAGTATCTACCTCCAAAGGTTGCTGTGGGGATTGAATTAGATAATACTTATAAAGCACTTAGCACAGTGCCTGGAAAATATTAAATACCATATAAATGCTATCTATTATTGTTGTGATCTTATTATTAATTCATCATTAGACTGAAAAAAAAGACAGTGGTCACCAAACACTTTTGGTCACAGATCTCTATTAAACATGTATGAACATGAACACACATATACATATATGTATATGTAAATATGCATATATGTATGTATATTTATTTATAAATTATATATTATTAAATTATGTATAATGCTTTTATCCTAAATTATGCACATTATTAAACAAGCACAAAATAGATATCTTTAAAGGATAAACAGTTGATCATAAAATCAATAAGGAGTCACTTGAATTTGAATTAAGGAATGTCATGGTCAGGTTGTGCTTCAGAAAAAATCACTGGCAGCTGAGCAGGGAGAGACTTAAAGCAAGGGCGACAAATTAGAAGGCTCCCACAATGGTCCAGGATAGAGGTGATGGCACCTAGAGTAGAATGGCAGCAATGTGAGTAGAATGAAGGGAACTGGGCAGAGAGATGCAGTAGAAGGAGAAGTGATAAAATCTGACAATGGTTTGACTGTGTGATATGAATGAGTGTGAAGAATAAAGAATGACAGCAAAGGTTTGAATCTGAATGATTGGAAGAATGGCAACATCTTCAAAAGAAATAGGGAAATTCAGATGAGAAATGACTTTGGGAGAAAAGCTATTGTAATGAGATCTAAGCTGCAGATTGTATAAATGTTCCAAGTTTGCTCTTAGTGAACAATGCACTCTGTCCCACTGAAGAAGAAAGGAGGGGACAGAATGGGTTAGTAACTCACTGGCCATTGCCCTTGAATACAGAATCTATCCCCCAGATCCCTGCAGAGGAGCATCTGCCCCAGTGATAGGGCTATCAGACAGGTAGATAGGGGCTTTGATAAGAAAGGATTTTACTAGAGATACTTCTCATGTTGAACTTGGTTGGTGGTTGTTCTCCATTCTGGAAGAGGACCAAAATGACATCACTATGCTAAAGTCAAGTTTCAATGTGTCTGACTGTGGCTGATCAGACCAACATGAGCTTGGGATGCTCTACCACAGGTCGAGCACAAACAGTCCACATGAATATTTGAAGTAAATTCTCTAAACGTGTGCATCTTGTATTTTCTTTGAGCTGTTTCAATTCTGCTTTGCTCATAGAGCACAGCACCTCCTCTGATGTGGGCACACCATGCTGAGTGGTCCTGTGCCTGTGTCTCCCATGTCACACAATCAGTTCCAAAGTTCTTGAGAGAGACCTTGAGAGTGTAGTTGTATCGCTTCTTCTGATCACCATGTGAATGTTTGCCCTGTGTGAGTTCTCCATAAAACAGTCTTTTTGGCAAGAATATGTTTTGTATTCAAACAATGTGGCCAGTCCAGCGGAGTTGTGCTCTCAGAAGCAGAGTTTGAATGCTTGGCAGTTTAGTTCGAGTAAGGACCTCAGTGTCTCTTACCTTATCCTGCCAGGTGATCTTCAGACTCTTCCTGAGGCAATTCAAATGGAAGTGATTCAGTTTCCTGGCATGATGCTGGTAGAGTGTTCAGGTTTCACAAGGATAAAACAATGAGGTCAGCACAACAGCTCTGTAGACCTTCAGTTTGGTAGTCAGTCTAATACCTTTTTCTGCCATATTTTCCTTCAGAGCCTTCTAAATACTGAGGTAGCTCTGGGAATGTGTGCTTCAACCTCATTATCAGTGTGTTGAACTTATAACTCTCCTGAAGGTTCAACATCAACTAAAGAAAGGGAGAGGCTGGGAGCTTACATAGCCATGGGAGGATAGAAGTGAGGAAGTTTTGGTGATGATGGGTGAAGGGGATCATTGTTTTGGAGATGAGCCTAGGAATTGGCTTTCTCATTGAGGGTGGGATGTAATCTATCTCTCACCCTCCAATTAATTGATCATGTGCCCCAGGAGTGAAGGGGGTCAACTAACCATTCTTAAAAATGCATTTGAAAATAACAAAATTGAGAGAATCATTTAGTACTGAATGAGGAAGAAAGTAATCCTACTATCTCTGCCTTGGTAAGGCCACATCTGGAGCTCTGTGTCCAGTCCTGGCTATGAGTTTGGGGAAGGACATTGACAAACTGGAGTGAATTTAAGGACTGTAACCATGATGATGAATGGACTGGAGAATATGCCAAGTGGGGATCATGTGAAGTAATTAGAGATGTTTGACTTGAAGAAAAGATTTGGGAGGAGGAAGGGGAAATGATAGCTATCTTGGAATATTTAAAGGGCCACAGGTGGAAAAGGGATTAGGCTTGTTCTTCCTTGGGTCCAGACGGCAAAGTTAGGACCAATATATGGAAGTTGCAGACAAGTTTGTTTCAGCTCAATGTAAGGAAAAAATTCCTTGGCAATGTGAACTTCTCAAAAGTGAAATGGTCTTCCTCAGGAGGTGGTGGGTCTACCATTACTTAAGTCCTTTCTGTGGCTGAATCATCACCTTTCCAAATCTGAGAGTCTGCCTCTATTCCCCATCCTCTCCTCATATGAATGACTGCCTACACTGCTCACAACTACACTCTTTCTCACCATAAAAAAGTCATTCTCTGGTGAATCTCTTGCTCTATCTTCCTAGCACAGATCCTCCTCAACTTCCTGATATTTCCATGTTCCTTCACCACTAGTAACTGCAATGTTTAGTCCCCTCTCTTAGCCTACTGCATACACACTTACTTCTTTTCACCATGAATCTGAGTCTTTCACCCTTATAAAACCTCCATAAGTTTATCTCGTTATGGCAAGTATCTTATGTATCCTTATAAAGAAGTTTTATATAAAATCTTATATATCCTCATATATATGTATATGCATATACATATATATGCATATATATACATACATATATACATACATATGTGTATGTGTGTGTGTATACATATATATACATATATACATACACACACACGCACACACACACACACACACACACACACACACACACACATATATATATATACTTGTAAAGACTTAGGCTCTCTGATCTTCAGGAATGAGAAGGTGATGAATACCCCAAAGTGAAAACTTTTTCACAAATACGAGTATTGCTTTTGTCCCTCAACAAAAACTGATTTCTATTCAGCCCTATATGTTCTCTGACACTTAAATTCTTCTGAGTCAAGAAAGAATAGGAATTAGTTGAATAATTGAACAGTTCTTAGAGAATAAAATATGGAGACATATATAATGAAAAGAACTCCAGAAATGGAGTTAGAAAAGCATGGTTTCATGTTTTAGTTCTGCGGCATTGGTTAAGTCAATTCCTCTTTCTATGACTTAGTTTATTCATCAATAAAATGGATAGTTGAATTAGGTCATCCCCCATATCCTTTCTAGTCTTAACATTTCATATTTTATGCCCCATTATTGAGGAAAAATCTCTATGCCTGAAGTTTCACTGTACTACCACACAGTATTGGGCTCTGTAATAACAAATGATATCAGGTTTTTAGGGTCAGCCTATCTCCATTATAGGACCAGACCTTTATCAAAGGAAATTTAGAATAACCAGAAGTTAGTCTATGTCCATCTTAGACTTTAAGGTGTCTCACACAAATGGAATCTCTAACTAACAATACTTTGCATAACACTATTGAGTGCTCATGTGGCATGGGGAGCATGATCCTCCTCCCTGATGGGACTGAATTGTTCCCAGGACATGCTCATTACCTCCTTGGAGAAGAAGGATGGTTAAGAATGTGATCTTTTCTTCAGTCACTTCCCACTTCCTTCTTATTCCCCTTCTCTCTGGAGGTTTAATCTGATAAATCCTGTTATAATAACGAGCTTACTTTTCAGTCTAGGGGGAACAAGATGGCCCTAAGAGCCATATGGTCCTTCCTTTGCTGTCTCAAAAAATCGTATTAGACACAATATTATTGGCACAGCCACAATAACCTGGAGCCCCAAGGTTATTACAAAATTTCATAACATCCAAAAAGATTTGGCTTTCTGTCCTAATTTAAATTTTTGTGTCTCTCAAGCTAAAACCCATCTTCTCTTTACTTGAGACAAGATCATGATCTAGGAAATAAATATTGAGGGAAAATGAGAGCACAGAGCATATTATCATGTGCCTTTCACTAGGCAAGCACAAGGTGGAGGGAAATTGAGGAAAATCAGAGCTTTTATGTGAATTTCCTTGATTCCTTGAAGAAATGAGTACAATTGATTGCTTCAGCTCAGGCCCTCCATTCCAAGATGCTTTTAGAATCTAATGGTTCAGCTAGATCTCTCCCTCTCTGCCATAGTTCTACCTTATTCTCCTTTTGGTTTCTTTTGGCAGCTGTGGCCCCTGTACCGCCATTGATTTTTTATATCACTTAATTATTTCTCCACCCCTTCCCCTCGGTCTGTCCTCTCCCAGACTAAGGAAGTCACTTTTAAAAATCCCAGGTTTGTCTCAAGTTCTCTTTCCAGCTCAGATCTCGCAGTATTTCAGATGACTTTCAGAGTTTCTAGGAGTACTAGTCCCTCTGAATTACAAATCCCAGAATGCCTATCAGTTCTCAAATTCCTATTACACTTGTAGCACAGAAAACTTCCACAAGGTCAAGCACATAAGGGTCTTGTTTAAACCTTGTATGTCCTCTTAGAGACCAGCTCAATATTCTATATACAGTTGGTGCATTGTTGTTGTTCCTTCATTCTCAAAGAGGACCAATAACATCAGGAGGGTGATGTCTTGACTTTCAAGCAAATGGGATTTAAATGAGGCAGAACTGCACAAAATCACCAGTCTCACTCTCTTCTCCAGAGTCATCAGAGTCCAGTGGCAAGATATAGGTCAGGGTGACTGGGGATGCCCCAGGATTCCATTGGAAACCTTGGCCTTTTTAAGCTTAGGTCTCAGGTCTCAGTTTGTCTGAGGCAACACCCATTCAATAACTAAAGACTAAGTAAGAATTGAAACAAAAAATCTCCTAGTTTGCCTTCACAAGCAGATACTGAATAAATGTTTGTCAAATTGAAGTTAATTTTACAACTTTCTATATTTGAATTCAATAATCCAATTCAAGAACATTATTAAATATTTGCTATATGTAAGGCACTCTACTGGACTCCAAGACTATAAAGAAAAAACTTCCTTTCCTTATCAATATTACAGTAAATCCTGGGAAATAAGATTTGCAAATAACTATAGTACAAAATAGAATATAACAAGTGCTGATAAGAGGTACAAAAAAAAAGATGTGAGAAATTTTAAAGAAGAGAAGACTTCTTGCTGAAGAAATAAGTGGATACTTCATGGAATATGTCATATTTTAGCTTGGCCTTGAAATATATGGACAAATTCAACCAGTAGAAATATGGATAGAGAGGAAGACAAAGTCCCAGAATTGTAGAAATAACAGGAACAATGATGTGCAGGCAGGAAAGGATGACAATAGTGAGTACTCTAATTTGGCAAAAACCCAAAATATTGAAAGAGGGATAATTGGAGATAAAACTTAAAAGATACACTAGAACTTGCAGTGGTCCTTGAATTCTAGGCTAATCAATTTGCATATTATTTTGTAGGTAATAGGGAGCCACTAAAAGATTTGGAGAGAGAGAGTGACATGATGAGAGTTGTAGGAACATTACCCAGCCACATATCTATATTAGATTGCAGAGGGAGACTAGAGGAAGATGAGTTAAGGGGCTGGTCTAATAATCCAAGTGACTAGAATTATGGAGGTAATTTACCCCTAACCACAGTACTAGAGAGTGCCAGGACAATGAAGCAGGCCATTATCTCTTTCATAGCATTTGGCTCTGATTACAAGCTTTATTCAAAGTTAGCTGTATTGCACTTTCCAAGCAGAAGAACAGAGAAAAAACAAGCAATCAATAAACAATTGTGCTGCATTTAGTAAATATCTATCGTCATGTGCCAAACAACATGCTTGAAATACAAAGTAAAAAATGACACAGACCCTGCCCTCAAGGAGTTGACATTCTGCGTAGGAGTAACATATGTGTGCATGTAAGCATGTATGTGTGTATACACACACTTAGACAGATGGATGTGATAATTTTTATGTTTGTATAAATCCGTATATTTGTTTATGCAAAGTAAATGCAGGATAACTTTGGGGAAGGGAACTGAAAGCCGGAGGAATCAGGAATCGTGTAGTATTAAATGTATTTATTCAGCACTCTACATTGCTTGGATGAGATGTTTTCTTATGTATTTATTTTAACATCAGTAGGTAGCACTGTAGAAAGGCCTCCATCCCTCCCCTTCCTTTTCCCTTCCAGAAAGGCCTGGAGCTTAATCTCCCCTGGGTTTGACTACCTTCTTCACACCTCCTCTGGTTCCACTCTGTCTCCATTCCTCCCTATTAGACACACTTTGTTACAGCAACTAGCTCACTTTTTAATGTAGGAGAAATACCATCACCCTTGGTTCTATGCAGTCCCTGCCGTTGCTGTTTTATAAGGTTCATATGAGACGAAACGTTATTAACACAACCACAGTAGCTCTGAGCCCACAGTTGGGAAAATTGCTAGTATCTAAACGACTATTTGACTACTTATTCTACCACAAAATTTCATGTGTCTCTAGCTAACACCTGGCTTTTTGAAGCAGCTAGATGGCACACTGGATAGAATATTGAGCCTGGAGTCAGAAAGACCTAAGTTCAAGTCCAATCTCATATACTTGCTATGTGACCCTGGGCAAGTCATTTAACTCCTCTCTGCCTTAGTTTCCTCAACTGTGTAACGATACTGGGATCTGAAGATCTTCCACGCCCCTTGAGCTTGCTGACGTAGCAGGAAGGGGTGGAGCAAGAGAACACCGGAACCAAGCAATTCTCCC
>JAQQSU010008327.1:0-12982 GCA_028627135.1 Pseudochirops cupreus | reverse complement strand
GTATATATGCAATTATTATTATTATTACTGTTAACTACATCCAACTGGAACTTGAGATATACAGGCACTGTGGTTGGAAGATCCATCCTGCCCTACCAAAAAGTCAGAGGGGTGAGGGGGGAAGACATAGGAGAGACTTGATTGGGGGAGGGGGGATACACTGGGAAGGCTGTTTTGGGACGGTATGTGGGGGAAAGATGGGGAGAAAATCTGTAACTCAAAATCTTGTGGAAATGAATGATGTAAACTAAAATAAAATTTAAAAAATAAATAAATAAATGAAAAAGAAAGACAAAATTGCAACTATCCAAAATAAAAAAGGTAAAATCAAGACAAATTTTAAAAAAGACTATTGTACAAAATTAATTTGCTCAATTAAATGCCAATAATGGATCAATATTTATAAAAATATAAAGTAGCCAAATTAACTGGATATGAAATGCAACATTTAAATAGCTCAGTCTCATAAAAAAATTGAACTGAACTTCAAAAGAAAGGAGAACCTTAGGTATTTACAATCAAATTCTATCAAATATTCAAAGAATAATTAACTCCAACATTAAAAAAAATTATCTGAAAAAAATAGCAAAGTAATGTGGACTTTATATCTAAACCAAAGTGTTTCAAAACACTGAGAGAAAACCATAGATCAATATCTTTTAAAGAATATTTATACAAACCTTTGTAAACTGCATATTAGCAAATAAGCTATTTTAACATTACAAGAAGATTATATATCATTACCAGATTTTATTTATATGTATATTATCAATTTGAGATTGAGTCATATTAGGAAAACTATAAACATAATAGACCATCTTAATAATAAGAACAATAATAAGGGGTGGTGCCAAGATGGAAGAGCAGAGGCAAAAACTTGGCATGAGCTTTCTATTCAACCACCTCCAATATCTGTAAAATATGACTCTAAACAAATTTTTGAGTTATAGAACCCACAAGAGGACAGAGAGAAACATATCTCCCACTGAAGGCAGCCTGGGAGGCTGATGAGAAGGGTCAATTGTAGCAAGTTGGGAGTCAAGTGCAGTCCCGTGTGAGCTGCATGGACTGAGATCCAGGGCAGTCCCAACCAACAGCACAGACTGGCCAGAGAAGACATTAGGAGAGTGAATCACCAACAGCTATGGTGGTTTCCAGACTTCTCAACCCATAAATGCCAAAGAGAAAGTAAAAGGTCAGTGGAGAACTCTGTTGGAACTGGGTGACAGAAGAGCGAGGTCCGGCCCCTATCCTGGGTGCGAGAGGTGGCAGAGGCACTATGGCTGCAGATGCTACCAAGTGGCTGCCTCAGGAACTCCTGGCCCACATATAAAAGGGGACTAAGTAACCATTCAGAGGGTAATTGCTCTTGCTTTGACCTGCTTGGATCTGGTTCACTGTCTTGGGTGGAAGTCCTGGAAGTGTAGCCAGTGTGCCAGAGCTTGGGGTGTCTTTAGAAAGGGCACCCTCCTCATAGCTCTCACAATATTTGCTAAAACCCCAGAAATTTGGGACAAATCTCTTTCAACTTTGGAAGCAGAATTCTACCATGGCAAGGAGCTCAAAAGTCAAGTAATTGGCTGGCAAGATGGGTAAGCAAAGGAAGCACAATCAGATCATAGAATCCTTTTTTGGGGACAAAAAGGATCAAAACATTGAATCATAAGAAGTCAACAAAGGCAAAACTCCTGCATCAAAAACTTCCAAGAAAAATATCAACTGGGCACAGGCCATGGAGGAGCTCAAGAAGGATTTTGAAAATCAAGTAAGAGAAGTGGAGGAAAAATTGGGAAGAGAAATGAGAATGATGCAAGAAAATCATGAAAAGTGAGTCAACAGCCTGGTAAAGTAGACCCCCCTGTCAAAAATAACACCTTAAAAATAGACTAACTCAAATGGTAAAAGAGGCCCAAAAATCCAATGAGGAGAAGAATACTTTAAAAAGTCAAATTGCTCAGATGGAAAAGGAATTTCAAAAACTCACTGAAGAGAATAATTCCTTCAAAGTTAGATTAGAGAAAATGGAAGCTAATGACTTTACAAGAAATTAAGATACTATAAAACAGATTCAAACAAATGAAAAAATAGAAGGCAATATGAAATATCTCATTGGAAAAACTACCGAACTGGAAAATAGATCCAGGAGAGATAATTTAGAAATTATTGCAGTACATGAAAGCCATGGTCAAAAAAAGAGCATAGACAAGACAACATCTTTCAAGAAATTATCAAACAAAATTTCCCTGATATTCTAGAACCAGAGGGCAAAATAGAAGTTGAATGAATTCATGGATCGCCTCTTGAAAAAGATCCCAAAAAGAAAACTCCTAAGAAAATCATAGCCAAATTCCAGAGTTTCCAGGTTAAGGAGGAAATATTACAAGCTGTTAGGAAGAAACAATTTGAGTACTGTGGAAACACAGTCAGGATAACACAAGATCTAGCAGCTTCTACATTAAGGGACTTAAGGGCTTGGAATATGATATTCTGGAGGTCAAAGGAGCTAGGATTAAAACCAAGAATCACCTATCCAGCAAAACTGAGCATAACACATCAGGGGAAAATATGGTCATTCAATGAAATAGAGGACTTTCAAGCATTCTTGATGAAAAAAGTAGAAGCAAACAGAAAATTTGATTTTCAAATACAAGAAGGAAAAGAAGCATGGGAAGGTAAATAGGAAAAAGAAATCCTAAGGAACTTATTAAAGTTGAATTATTTACATTCCTATATTGAAAAATGATAATTGTAACTCATGAGTCTTTTCTCAGTATGAGGATAGTTGATTGGGAGCTCACACCAATAGCTGAAATATGTATACATCCATCCAGACATACATATATACATACATACATACATATATATATATACATATTTGTATATATAGGAGGGTGTATGTGTGCATAAATATATATGTGAGTGTACATCTATGTGTGCACATGTACATAGACAGAGGGTATAGGATCAGTTGAATAAGAAGGGATATCTAAAACATAAAATTAAGAGGTGAGACAGGAAGATAATGAGAGAAAGAGAAAGGGAGAGAGAATAGGGCAAATTATCTCATATAAAAGAGGCAAGAGAAAGCTGTTACAATGGAGGGGAAGAGAAGGAAAGTTAAAGGAAATGGGTCAACCTTACTCTCACTGAATTTGGCTTAAGGAGGGAATAACATATACAGTCAATTGGGTATCTTACCCAAGGGGACAAGAGGGGGGATGGTGGAGGGGAGGGCAGGTTGGGGAGCAAGGTAGTTAGAAGCACACACTTTTGAAAAGGGACAGGGTCAAAGTAGAAAATAGAATAAGTGGGGGGGGCAGGATAGGATGGAGGGAAATATAGTTAAGTATTTCACAATATAACTACTATCAAAATGTTTTGCACAACTACACATGTACAACATATATTGAATTGCTTATCTTCCCAGGGGGGTGGGTGAGGTGGGAAGAAGGGAAAGAATCTGGAAATCAAAGTTTTAAAAACAAATGTTAAAAAAAATTGTTTTTTACTTGCACTTGGGAAATAAGATATACAAGTATTGGGGTACAGAAATCCATCTTGCCCTTCTAGAAAATTAGAGGGGGCATGGAGGAGGATATGAGAGAAGGCAGATTAGGGAGAGGGGTATTCATTATGCTTTCTATTTTGGGGTGGGAGTAGGGAAAAGATGGAGAAAATTTGTAACTCGATATCTTGTGGAAATGAATGTTGAAAACTAAAAATAAATTTAAAAAATAATAAGAAAAATAAAATTCTGTGATTATATCCATAGGTGCAGAAAAATGTTTAGCAAAACACAAAGATCCATCCCTGTTTAAAACAACAGTACCAACAGTAGAAAATATAAGAATAAGTGGATCTTTTGAAAAATATATGGTAAAAGATCTATCTAAAACAAAGAGCCAGCATTACAGATGAACTGGAAACCTGTCTAATAAGAACTAATGTAAAGCAAGGATACTTATTACCACCAATATTATTTGATATATTATAATAAAGCTAGCTATAAGAATAAGAGAAAATTTTAAAAACTGAAGGAATACAACAAGGGGGGGGATATTTTTTTTTTGATAAATGATACAATGATTCATTTAGAGATTCCTGGAAAGTCAACTAAAAATTGAAATTATAAACTTCAATCAAGTAGCATGATATAAAATAAGCCCAAGAATTCATCAGAATTTCTTTTCATAATGAACACAATGTAGTAGGAGGATATAGAAAGAGAAATTAACTTTCAAAGAATTACAAAAATTTTTAAATACTTGATATCTACTTACTAGGGCACATAAGGACTATATTAGCTTAAAAATACTCACTGCAAATAAATGTTGACCTAAACAATTGGAGAAATATTAATTACTCATTGGTAGTTCAAATAAATATAATAAAAATTAAAATTTTACCTAAATGATTTTTATCTATTTAGTGCTATACCAATGAAACTGTCAAAGCATTACAATGTAGAACTCTAAAAATGATGAAATTCATATTATCATTGTTGATTCATTTCAGTTGTGTCCAACTCATCATGACCCCATTTAGGGTTTTCTTGACAAGATACTGGAGTAGTTTACCATTTTCTTCTTTATCTCACTTTATAGATGAAGAAACTTAGGCAAACAGGGTTAAGTGACAGGGTTGCTCAGTTAGTATGTGCCTGAGGCTGGATTTGAACTAACAAAAATGAGGCTTCCTGCCTCCAGCCATAGAGCTCTATTCACTGTGCCACCCAGCTGCCAACATCTTAAAAAACTTGAAACCCAAGGATTTTAGGGGAAATAGTGAATGAAGTGGGAAGTAATGTAAGCCTAACAATTTCAGTTATGAAACTCAAAAGCAACCATCATCAAAATGATTTGGTACTAGGTAAGAAGGTGATTAGTGGAATAATCACATGATATAGAGAAACAAACTAGCATTTTAACTTATTGCTCTATCAATGTAAAGGTCCTTGTTCCAGACCTAAGACCTCAAAACTTAACAAAATCCATTGGAAAAAAAATGGAAAGCAGTGTGGCAGAAACTAGGTATCAACCAACATCTTACACTTTATAACAAAATAAACTCTAAATTGATATATGACAGATATAAATTAAAAAATTAAAGGAGCAAGGAAGAAATGAATTTTCAGATTTATGGAGAGAGGAAGAGCTTTTGACTAAACAAGGAACAGGGAGAATCACAATAGAAAAAAATACATTGTATTGATTATATATAATTTAAAAGATTTTCATAAATAAAACCAATGCAGCTAACATTGTAAGTGAAAGATAAATCAAGGGAAGACATCTTTGCATCATTTCTCTGATAAATATAATTTTTCAAATTTATAATACTAACCATTATCCAAGTGATAAATCTTCAAAGGCTATTAATAGGTAGTGTTCCTAGGAAAAAATCCAAGCTATAAGTGACCATACACACACACACACACACACACACACACACACACAAATATTTAATTTATCCACATTACCAATAATTACAGAAATACAAATGAAAACAACTGTGAGTTTCCACCTCATAACTATCATACCTACAAAGTTGATTTAAAAAAAATAATAAATGCAGTGGCTTTGTGGAAACAGGTGGACAATAAGATGGACTATCAATGGATCTATGGATTGGTAGAACTATTAAAAAGTGCAATTTGTAGCTATGCCAGAAACAGCAACACTAATATAATTAATAATAATTAAAAGTAATGATAACAATAGTGTGGCCCATAAATATCATTATTAGCTCTATACTACAAAGAAGCAAGAGAATGGATGAGTTGTCAGACTTATTTAACATCATGAAGCACCAGCCGCCTCCCTCCCCCCAACTCCATTTCTTCACAGCAACAGGCAAACAGCAAGACCCCCTACAGCCCCAGAACAGTACAAGTTTCCTCCCACTGCCTCAGTGTAGTGCTAGGTCAGACTTTTGCAGCTTCCAGCAGCACCAGTCATCCCCCATCCCATCCTACCCCCTCATCACAGCATCAAATATAAGGGTCTTCCATGGGCCTCAAGGCAGCCCCAGTACCGCATCAGGCAAACATGGCCCACAGCCCCTGGCACAAGAAGCTTGGGACAGTGCCCCTCCCATCCCCAGAGCAAAATGCAAATTTAAAAATAAGGAAAAGTGCTGGAAAAGATGAGCAAAAAACAAAGAGAAACAAAACAAAAAAGAGTACAATCCTAGAAGGTTATTATGGTGACAGGAACAGTCTGACAAATTCAAAAAAGGACAACAATGTCAAAATGCTTACTTATAAAACCCCAAAGAAAAATGGAAATTGAACTTGAATCAAGAAAGAACTCATGTAAGAGTTCAAAGAGGAATTTAAAATTCAAATAAGAGAGATAGAAGACAAATTGGGAAAAAAATTAGAGTAGTATAAGAGAATCACAAAAAAAAGAGTTGTCAGCTTGGAAAAAGGAAATAACTCCTTAAAAAGTACAATTGTCTAAATGGAAAAGGAGGTACAGAAGCTAACTGAAGAACATAATTTCCTAAAAATTAGAATTGGGAAAATGGAAGCTAATGACTCTATGAGACATCAAGAATCAATCAAACAAAAGTAAATGAATGGAAAAACAGAAGAAAATGTAAAATACCTCACTGAAAAAAAAACTGACTTGGAAAATAAATACAGGAAAGTTACTTTAGAAATAACTGGACTAACTGAAAGTCATAGTCAAAAGGAAGACCTGGACATCATACTCAAAAAAATTTTTAAAAAAACTGCTCTGACACACTAGAACAAGAGGGTAAAATAGACATTGGAAAGAATCCGTTGTGGGGCAGAGTCAAGATGGTGGCATAGAAGCAGCAAAACTCCGCAGGTCTCTGCATAATGACCTCAAATACCTATAAAATACGACTCTAAACAAATCTTAGTGCTCCATAACTCATAAAATGACAGAAAAACAAGGCCCTGCTGAAGGTAGTCTGGCAGGCAGACATGAAGGGGTTCATCGCAGCAAACTGGGAGCCCAGACCAGCACCACATGAACCCATGGCTGGAGCCCTAGGGCAGCCAGAACAAGCCGTGGCTGGAGTGTGAATCACCACCAGCTGTGCTGTTTTCCAGAACTACAGACCCATAAGAAACAAGGACTAAGTGAAAGGTCAGTGGAACTTGGATAAATTTGGGGGAGAGGGTCTGGCCAACTGCCCTAGGGCTAGAAGCAATCTGAAGCGGAGGCCCTGCAGCTGCCTCCACGTGGCTGCTTCAGAAGCTCTCAGCCTGCAGATTGCAGGGGGGCCAAGTGATCATTCAGAAGCTAAGTGCTCTTGCCTTGAGCTGCCTGGATCAGATCACAGTCTTGGGTGATGGTCCTAAGGTGCGTTTTCAGTGAGCCAAAGCTGGTGGGGGCTGCAGAAACAGTGGTCTCCTAATAGCTCTGGCAGCTGTGAAAAAGCCAGTAATTTGGGGCAGAGCTCTCTCCTCTGAAAGCAGAGTTCTACTGAACCTAAAAGTCAAGCAATTGACTGGCAACAGGGGTAGGCAAAGAAAGCAAAGCAAACCCAGCAATACAACTTTAGATTCCTTTTTGGGGGACAAAAAGGATCAAAGCATGGAATGGGAGGAAGACAACACAGTCAGAACTCCCGCACCAAAAGCTTCCAAGGAACATGAAGACTGCCTAAAAGCCATGGAGAAGCTTAAGAAGGATTTTGAAAACCAAGTAAGAGAAGTGGAGGAAAAATGAGAATGATGCAAGAAAATCATGAAAAGAGAGTCAACAACCTGACTAAAGAAAATAACACCTTAAAAAATAGATGAACTCAAATGGCAAAAGAGGCCCAAAAAGCCAATGAGGAGAAGAATGCCTTAAAAAGTTGAATTTGTCAGATGGAAAAAGAATCTCAAAAGCTTTCTGAAGAGAATAATTCCTTCAGAATTAGAGTGGAGCAAATGCAAGCAAATGACTTTATGAAAAATCAAGATACTAATTAACAGATCCAAACAAATGAAAAAATAGAAGGCAATGTGAAATATCTCCTTGAAAAAAACACTGACCTGGAAAATAGATCCAGGAGAGACAATTTAAAAATTATTGGACTACCTGAAAGCCATTATCAAAAAAAGAACCTAGAAAGCATCCTTCAGGAAATTCTCAGGGAAAATTGCCCTGATAATTTAGAACAAGAGGGCAAAATAGAACTTGAAAGAATCCACTGATCACCTTTTGAAAAAGATCCCAAAAAGAAAACTCCTAGGAATGTTATAGCAGGGTTCGAGAATTCCCAGGTCAAGGAGAAAATATTACAAGCTGCCAAGAAGAAACAATTTGAATACTGTGGAAACACAATCAGGATAATCCAGGATCTAGCAGCTTCTACACTAAGGGATTGAAGGGCCTGGAATATGATATTCCAGAGATCAAGGGAGCTAGGATTGAAACCAAGAATCACCTGCCCAGTAAAATTGAGTATAATGTTCCAAGGGAAAATATGGTCATTCAATGAAGTGGAGGACTTCCAAGCATTCTTGCTGAAAAAACCAGAACTGAATAGAAAGTTTGATATTCAAATACAAGAAGCACGAGAAGGTAAACTTGGAAAAAAATTCATAAGGAACTTATCAAAGTGGAACTATTTACATGCCAACATGGAAAAATGATAATTATAACTTATGAAACATTTCTCTGTATGAGGATAGCTGTAGGGAATATAAATGTCTATATATGTGTACATACACATATGTCTATATTCATAGGAATACATATGTGAGTTTGTATATATATGTGTACATAGAGGGCATAGGATCAATTGAATAGGATGGGACCATATTTTAAAAGGTGAAATTGAGAGGTGGGGGAGGAATAGTATGAGAGAAGATAGGGAGAGATAGAATGGGGTTAATCCTCTCACATAGAAGAGGCAAGGGATAATTGTTACAATGGAGGGGAAGAACAGGAAGGCAAAAGGGAAAGGGTCAACCTTACTCTCATTGAAGTTGGCTTAGGCAAGGAATGAGATACACTCTAAACTGGATATCTTGGCCTACAGGGGAGTAGGAGGGATGGAGATGAGAGGGGGGATGATGGAGGGGAGGGCAGGTTGAGGGGGGGAGGGTTGTTAGAAACACACACTTTTGTAAAGGGACAGGGACAAAGTAGAGAATAGAACAAGTGGAGGGTAGAATAGGAAGGAAGGAAATATACAGGTACTGGGGTAGGAAGATCCATCTTGCCCTACTGGAAAGTCAGGTGGGGGAAGATATAAGAGAGAGCTGATTGGGGGAGGGGATATACAGTGGGATAACTATTTTGGGGTGGTGGGTAGGGGAAAGATGGGGAGAAAATTTGTAAATCAAAATCTCATGGAGATGAATGATGTAAACTAAAAAATAAAAGTTAAAGAAAAAAAAGAATCCATTGATTTCCTCCTGAAAGAGATCCCAAAAAGAAAACCCCAGAAACATTATAAGCAAATTCCAGAATTCCCAGGTAAAGGAAAAAAACATTGAAAGCAGCCAGAAAGTAACAATTCAGATATCAGGGAGTCACAGTCAGAATTACAGAGAACTTAGCAACTGTAACATTAAAGGACCAGAGGTTATGAACACGATATGACTGAAGACAAAGGATCTAAAACTACAATCAAGAATCTCACCTACCAAGAGAGACTGAGTGCAACATTTCATCAAAATAAAAAATGATTGTTCAATGAAATAGAAATCTTTCAAGCTTAACTGAGGCAAGACCAGAGCGGAACAAAAATTTTGATTTTCGATATCAAGATTCAAAAGAAGCCTAAAAGGTTAAAAAGGAAAGAGAAAGCATAAGGAATTCAATAGAGCTAAACCGTTTACATACCTACATGGGAAGATGATGCTTGTGATTCTTCACAACTCTATCACCAATAATGTAGTTAGGAGGAGTATACCTAGACAGAGGATGAGAGTATAGGGTGAATTTGAGGGGATGAAATAAAAAAATTAACAGGTGAGAAAGAGGATTGCGCTGAGAGAAAAAAGAAGGGTGAGGTAGAATGGGGGTAAATTATCTCATATGAAGATTCACAAAAGACTGATTATAGGAGGGGAAGATGGGAGGTAGGTGATGGGCATTGCTTGAACCTTACTTTCATCAGAATTGGCCCAAAGAAGAAATAACATACACAGTCAGTTGGATATAGCAATCCGTTTTACACTGCAAGGAAGTAGGAGGGGAGGGGAGTAAGTAAAGAGATGGGGGATGAAGGGACTTCAGATTGAGGGAGGTGGTAGTCAGAGGAGAGAGATAGACAATGAGAGAGAGAGAGAGAAAGAGAGAGAGAGATATAGAGACAGAGACACAGAGACAGAGACACAGAAACAGGGAAGAACACAGAGACACAGAGACAGAGACAGAGAGAATCTTCTCCCCATTGAGACTGCAATGCAGTGCTTGAAAGCAGAGTTTTACATCCATTCACCAGTCATAAATTTATAAATAACCTTTCACTGAACTTCTTAAACCACAGATGATGTTTTAATTTCAAGATGAAAAACTCCAAGACTTCATTTAGATATAGATACAGATATATACTTATACTATCCACAGATATCAAAATATATATTAACAGCAGTATAATTGTGAAATGGATTCTGTGCTGTATGCTTGGTAATTTTTTTTGTTACAAATAATATCAAATGTAGACTATTATCCAGGCCACATGAAAGAGGTATCTGAGTCTGTTAAAATATAAAGAAGACTCTGTTGGCCAAGGACAAAAGTTTAACAACAATAAAAGGGTGTCTTTTAAAGGCTTTTTGTAAAGGAGGAAAAGTTCTGTGGTCATGTTTTCCAACTTTATGTATATTTATCTATCATTTTAATATAAACAGGGTGTATTTATGAAGCCTAAATAAATAGAAAGCAGATTCCCTGTTTTCAAAATGCCAAGACATATCTTCCAGGATGATAAGCAATAACAGAATAGGGTGAATCAAAAATCAAATTCCCTTTTGATGCCTAACCAAGATTTTAATTTGAATGCACAAATGCAATGTGACAACAGATATATACAGTAGCACCACCCACCCAACCCTGATGTAGTGAGGGGTTTGCCAGAATCCCCATTATAATCTCATTCTTAAAGTGAAACTCTGATGATTCAATTCACATGAAACTTGGCATAAAAGTCCTCAGCCAGATGCACTTTTGTTATAAAAAATAAATAAATAAATGAATGAATTTTAAGATCTAAATAGAGTCAACTGGTTTTGATTAGAAGGCACATAGCATGTAAATTCTGGCAAACAGACCATAATGATGTCAATGGATGGACTGTAATGGTCCCATTGACATTGAAGTCATCCAATGGAATAGCAGATATTGCCAATGGAAAGATTCTTAGATATAGAGTTACTCTGAAAGGTGTAGCCTTCTTAATTCTTTCAAACTATTTCAGATAATATCCCTGAAATAAACAATCATAGAATTTTAATTCAAAATAATCTCCTTTCCATGCATATAAAGCATGCTGTGGTATACTGTGCAAATAAATGAATTGAGAAAGAGACACCAATATTGTCTATGTCTGATAAGGTAGATGAGATGTGATATAGTAGTTAAATGTAGGATCTGAAGTACAGAATATCTTACTTCAAATCTTTCTTCTGATAGTCTGACCCTAGGTGGGTCACTTGAAACTCTGTGTGCCATAGGAAACTCTCTAGACTTATCTTATAGACCATTTATGTTACCAGAGGTCATTCTCCTAGTGTGGAGAAAATCAGATCCCTTAGAAATATTTCCTGGTATTAAAGCTTCACAACGTAGTGTAAAATTAAGATAATGTCATATATGTATATATTTTTAAAAATTTTCATAAATGAAAATATTTACTAATTGAACTTGGCCTTCCCTAGTTATATTTCATCACACTTAATATCTTCAAAGATGTCAAATAATGCATATTTATTCAATATGTTATACATATAATTGTGTATACATACATATCTGTATATATATTGGAAGGACATGTTATATAGCTGTATATATAAGATGGTGGTCACAGTTAGACAAGCAGCAGAACCAGATATGTGGGATGGAGAAATGTTTCAAGGTAGATTTTAAAGTATTTATCCAAAAGGTTAAGAAATATGTCTTTGGGTATTTCAAAACATCCTATGATGCAAAGAAGTGCATCTGATACTTGATTTTTCAGGGCATGATAATTATGATTTTGGAACCCTTTTATTCTCCATACTATTCCTGCCTTTAGTTTGGTTCCCTTTTTATACAGGTTCATCTCTGAGGGATGGGATTTTAAAAATTTATCCCAAAAGAAGTTTTTAGAATATGTGAATTTTAATTGTTTCTACTACTTTTGAAACCTCGTCTCCAGAGAGTTTGAGAAACACAGCCAAATGTTATGTTAGATATGTAAGAAAATCATTGGAGAAGTATGTTTGAGAAAATAAACTTAAATCTAAGTGTCATAATTAATATATGTTCTACCTGTGATAGACAAATAATTATGCATTGTTTGACATCCCTAAATTAAGATATTAAGTATAGTAAAATATAAGTAGGGAAAATCAAAGTAAATATTCCACTTCATGGGATGTTTAAGAAATATAATTTTATTATTTTCAAGAACATATGCACCCAATCTATAACAATTAAAATGTAGTGAGATTAAACTAAACACCTCTGCTTAAAGACTTCTTTTTTAAAATTTAATTTAATTTATTTTATTTTTTCTAAATTAATTTATTTATTTTCTTGTTTACATCATTCATTTCCATGAGATTTTGAGTTACAAATTTTCTCCCCATCTTTCCACTGCCCACCACCCCAAAACAGCCATATCCCACTGTATAACCCCTCCCCCAATCTGCTCTCTCCTATGTCCTCCCCCATCACTCCTCTGACTTTCCCGTAGGGCAAGATGGATCTCCTTATCCCAGTGCCTGTACATCTTAATTCCCAGTTGCATGTAGTTAATAATAATAACAATAATATGTATATATATGCATATATATATATAT
>JAQQSU010008326.1:0-12983 GCA_028627135.1 Pseudochirops cupreus | reverse complement strand
CAAGTCACTTAACCTCTGAAACAGTCTCCTCATCTATAAAATGGGAATAATAATAGTATTTGCCTCCCAGGGTTGTTCTTAGGATAAAATGATATAAAACTTATAAAGTGCTTTGTAAGTTTTAATGTGCTACATACAATCTAGTTATTATTAATTGTCATTATTATTATTGTTATTCCTACCAGTGCTAATAATAGGATTTTAAAGTAAGGGTGAACCTCATTGGTCTCAAGGAAGCAATCCCACTGAACAGCTGAGCACGTGTTAGTGACCTTAAAAGAACTCCTCCACTCTCTTGACCAAAGGATGAACGACATAAAGGTGAAGGTCTCCTTTAACCCTGAAATTTAGGTCAGTGTCTTTCTACAGGTAGAGGAACTTCTGAATAATTTCCTGAAACATATTGTGAAATCCTTCCTTGGGGAAAAGGAGAAGAAGCGATAAGTGGCTACACACAATGTAACATGTATAAAGATAGCCTATTTTAAGGAAAAACACATGTGGGCTCAAACTCCATTTTTAGAACTACTAGTAAGAAGGGTCTGTTAATATCTTCTCTCTCCTTCCAGTTAAACTTAGAACAGGGTAGAAGATTTGTTTGCTATTTTTACAAAAAATGCTCTGTTTTTAGATGTCCATCTCAAATGCTCTTGCCAAAGACCCACTGATGCCCTCTGGTTGCCATCTTCAGAGGAATGACAAAATATAAAGAAACCTGGAAGCTAGAATCTAGAAATCATCTTGAATCCATCCATCGTCTTACAGTACAATCAGACAACCATAGAGGCCATGGGAGAGAGGTTTAAAGTGGTTAATTAACCTAGCACATTATTCTTAAATGTGCAATGCCAAGATAACAAGTATTGGAAATGTATTTTTCTCCATTTTCATCAATGTACATGGATTTTTTTTTAAAAAAGAACTTTCCTAAGGAAAACTGGTTAAAATGTTACCATGACATGCTAACTATCATTCCACCTGAAAAAGAAGGAAGGAAAATGCTAATACTAGATTTTATGCTTAACATAAATCAGTACTCACATTCCTTCTGTTTGCCAGTGTGTGTCCTCTTCTATCCGTAACAATTCATCACAGTCGTCTGTTCTGCCCTGTGAACAAGCAACATACAGGTCCTCTAAGAACAGGGCTTTGTTATTCAATAGCCAGACCCTGTGCCAAACCTGCTTCATCTATCAGCTTGAAGTCAGTAATTACAGTAGTTAAAAAGCTGGGCTTTTATTTCTCACTATTCCCTCAATAACTCTTGATGGTGATCAGATCCCTTTCACGGGCTTGCTAGATCCCCGGGTGGTCCTTCACCTTTGCTAGTGGGTGGGGAGAAGGATGTTTAGAGTGGTGGAAGAACGAATACACATACTTACCAACAGGAAAAAGCCACAAATTTAATCTAATATTTTAAATGTGCACAACAGTTGGGATGGACTTGAAAGTTTTTCACCCAGAGAGATTATGCCTTGCTAGTTAATTTGGAAAGGTGTGCCTCACATTTGTCCTTCCATTTGGTAGACCATGTGTTTCCTTCCACTTTCATCTCTGACACAGAGAAATGCTGCTTTAACTCAACTGACAGCTAGAACGGAAACCACCCCTGAATGGGTGTATGTTTCCCCTGGTGAGGAAGGAACAGAAAACAAAGGGACTGCATTTCTGGGTCCTGGTTTTGGCACATCGTTAACTAGGTTCAAGAGTACCAGCCAATTCTGCCAGATGTACCAGTAAGGAGTGTGCTAGCCTTTTTCTGGGAAGGGGGCTGACTGCCCAAAGCTGGCCTCTGGCTGGAAAAGAACTCGGTCTTTTCTGTTTAACTTTTTACTTAATGAAGAAAGTAGACTTCATTGGTTTTCCTTCATAGTAAACTCAATGCACTTTCAAAAGAACAAACTACCAATCTCCACATTTGAATTCTGCACGTCTGGCAAAAATAATAGAGGAGGGTTCTGCTCTTGGTGTTGGTTTTCGATTACGGTAGTTATAGAAAGCTACCTTCTTGTTTTCATTTGGAGGTCCAAACGATTACACGACTGTCACTTGTGTACAGCATTTATCCTTTCCAGATGAAAAGTGGGGATTGTCTGGTTTTCTACAAAGTTACACACTGTTTTGATTACCAACGTACATGCTTTCAAGATGATCCCTAGAAAAGAGTTTTCCCCTCCTATAGGATCACACTGAAACATGAACAAGTTTATTAGTAGCAATTCACATTTATGTGAATTTTGTGGTTTTCAAAGCACTTTCCTCAAAACAACCATCTGAGCATTAATACCTCTATTTTTCAGATGAACAAACAAACCCAGAGAGATCAGTGGCTTTCACAAAGTCAGTAATTGATGGGGCTGAAAAATGAATCCCTGACTGACTCCAAGTCCACAGCTCTTTCCAAATAATGGTTCATATTTATAAAGCACTTTACAGTTTCCCAAGTGCCTCTAATAGGGTAAACAATATGACAGTTTTTCGCTGTTAATGTTGTTAAGTATGTGTCCCAAAGCCAGGGCTAAAGCTGACCTGATTTCCATTTTTTTTGGCTTTCTTGCTTGCCTTTAAATCTATGGAGTCGTGAATTTAATGCCCTTGGTTTTACTCCCATATTACCTTTTTACAAAGCACAGAGCCTTAGTCATGGTAGACATTCGATAGATATTTGCTAATTTAATTTGATTTCTACACATTAGGTTGTTCCTGAGTTCACAGCACAATTTTGTGACTAGTTACCAACTTTTTCTAGACTTTGGTTTATTAACATTTCTTTTCTATTAGAGTCCCCAACTTGTTCTAAGTTTCACCTTTAAAATTTTATTATTGGCTTTTGTTAACTTCTTTTCTTTGAATTTGGACATCTTATGATCACTTTCAGCAGTGTCCCTCTGATTTAAGATTCAGAAGTAGTTCATCTAATTAGGGTGTTCTCTCCATACATCTTGGAGACACAACGATGTGGATCCCAACCATAGAAGCTAGAGTACTACTAATTCTTTTGAGCCATTTGATTGTGAAGCACTATTTAAATAATAAGGATCTTTTTCACTAAGGAACTTTATATGATGGGGAAGAAGAAAACACAGATTACCAGTAAACCTGTGTTTTCTGACACTTGGAAGTAGTGGAAAACCCTTCCTATCAGAGGCACAGATGACAATCAGCAAGTAAACAAGAAAATACCTCTGAATAGCTCCAACAGATGCCACAGAAGCCATAAACTGAAGATCAGACACTTAACTAATGAGAACCTCTTATTACCTCAAACATAGCTGGTACTCAGAAATTATTTACTCTTCCCTTAGAAACAATTATCATACGATTTTCAAGTTCACAGGAGAATAAAATTGTCTTAAGTATAAAGGGTGAAGAGCTAAAGCAGCAAGCATAGACAGGTGATGGCAAAAGAATAAACAGAAAAACTATAAAAAGCTGACATAAGAACTTGAAACACACTGCAAATGTAATAATTGTGCTATTATGCCAGTGGAATGAAAACTGAAAATACCATCCTGGGCAGTTCAAGCACCAATTAGTCCTAAGTAGAGAATGTTTAAATACATATGACAATTTTTCTACCTCTTCTAATCACCATTTTTGGGACAAAAATTACGTGACAAGCTAGATATTTCAGAGATATTTACCATTCAATATTATTGCAAATAGCTCCATGAAAGAATAATTTTTCACTGATCTTACTCATTAAATAGGATATTAAATCTCTTGCTCTTTGGAAGTTTGCATGTATTTCATGTCTGGTGTGTATATCCCAATTATCAGGGAGAATGAAGTAAACCTTAAAAAAAATAAAAGGACTTCAATATAAAAATAAAAAATGAAAATAATCAGAAGAGAGAGAGAGAAGAATCCTCTGAAGTTCTTCTCAAGGAAGAGAGTTTATTAAATTTTACTCTCTGAAGAGAAAGTAGGTATCAGCAAATCAAAGGAGTAATTCCATAAAAGCACTGGTTCCATCAGGAAGAGATAGTGTGAAACCTAGGAACCTGAGCCAGGGAAAACAGGTCTTTAAGTCCATTGCTAGTGAGAACACAGACTGGGGCAAAAATTTTGGAAAGTAATATGGAAACGTGTAATAAGGTTAAGAAAACTGATGACTACTCACTCAACTGATGATTTAGTCCCTAAAAAAATCACATGAATGAAAAAAGGACTTAGCTGTACAAAATAAGCAGTTTCTTTATTTGTAATTGCAAAAAATTAGGAACTATATATCCAATAATTCAAGAATGGCTAAATAATCACTATGTTATATTTCTGAAATGAAATATTATGGTAAGGGGTGGCTAGGTGGCACAGTGAATAGAGCACTGGCCCTGGAGTCAGGAGAACCTGAGTTCAAATCCAGTCTCAGACACTTAACACAAGAACTAGATGTGTGACCCTGGGCAAGTCACGTAACCCCAATTGCCCTACTGTCCCCCCTCAAAAAGCAAAAAAAAAGAAAGAAAGAAAGAAAGAAAAAAGAAAAATTATGGTGCCATAACACATAAAAATAAGGCTACAAAGAAATACAGAAAGACATGTAAGGTGATGCAGAGCAAAATCAGCAGTCACAACTCTATATACTGTCTACAACTGTATTTTTTAAGAAAGACAGAAATAAAGCAGAAATGAAGACAGGACTAAAATAGGTGACAGATCTGGAAGGAGACATAGAACAAAAGTATTTTCTGTTTGCTAATTTCTATGCTTTTACTCAAGGATATGTCAGAGGCACCTCAGACTAGTTAACAAGAATTGATCATTAAGTTTCAGTGTGAGTTTTTATACCTTGAAATTGAGCAAACCCAAAAATTAGGGTTTGATTTATTGTTTTGTTGACTGGCTGGATTTAAAAAAGTGATGGAGAAAATATGAATAATGCAGATTAAACATAAAAGTGGTCCTTTTTTCCTGAAAAGTTTAAACATTTAACAGCAAGCCCCTGGGTTTATCCTGTTACAATAACTTTGTCTTTTTAATTTGTTAATTTGAATATTTTTGTTGACCGTTAAGTGTATTAAAATAATTTTTTTAACTTGCCTTGATATAGCTAATAAATTTAGTAGAGAGGGCATCAGTTTCATCAGTGAACTGTTCTCTTTCTTCTCCTGAGTTATCATTGTCATTCAAAAGGGAAGGCTCCTGATGAAATTCCTGATGAAATTCTCCTGATGAGAAAATAAAGAGAAAAGACCAAAAAAATTATTTCAGGCACAAGACCTTTAATCAGTCAATTCACAGTTATCAACAAGCTTGGATTCTCTAATTCAAAGGGCACGTGTGCTAAAAATGGACAGCAGGAAAGAAAAAGAAGTGAAAGACAGCTTACAATGTGGTTTTTAAAATGGAGCAGCGTCTGAAGTTAATTCTAGATGGAAAAAGTACTTCTAATTTTATGAATCACTAAAAAAACAAACAAACAAGCAAACCATAAAATACATGAGAGTTTATGTGTTCTCAACTGCCTTTGTCTCTACTTCTTGTATGGCTGAGTGGGAGAGAAGGATGCAGGAGAGTCAAATGGAACACTATTTGGAGCTTATCCAAACAGCAACAGAAAATTAAAGCTGGCCTTTTATGAACTGTAAGATGGATGAAAATAGAAAGCGTGTGGATTATTTTTTAAATAGCAAAACGGGGCTAGAGTCCCAAGCCATATACTAGTTACAAAGGAATCTGACTGTAAGACAGAAGTCAGAGTGAGTGAGAAAGGCGCTCCCTAAGTAAGGTTTAAGGGATAATACTAAGGTTTGATTGTTTTTAATTATTCAATTGTGATTAATAACAATTAATAAACAAGTGAGAAAGGTAGCAAATACTTTCTAACTTCTCAGAAAGCTTGCTCTATAAGATTACCTAACTATTGGGTTTAGTTGTTTTAGTAGCAATATTTTAAATAGAATGTGCAAAATTCAGTTTCTAACCTGAATCTCAAGTAAATGTGGTTGAATGTCAACTGTTCAGACAATGTGAATGATGTGTCATTGCCACTTGAAGGCAGAATACATTAACTACAGCAACTAAGGTGAAGAAAATCAGTCTCTTGGGCACTGATTTGAAAACTTAAATTTATGAAGTGACACCACAGCATGACAAATCATAGAGGTTCTAGTCTAAATGAACATCCCATTATGGATACTTCTTAGAAGTGCTAAAGAAATTGAGAGTGACAATCAGTTATATATTAATCAGCTCATCATAACTCATGCCATAAACTAATACATTCCAAGTGACTACTTAGCCATATTAAAACTGAAAAGGTTCAAGTTTGGCATGTCTATTTGAAAGTCATCAAGTAGAACAGGAATCCAAATACTTCCATTTGGGACTTGGTTGATTCCTATCCAGGTCAACAATCGATACCTGGGCACTAAGCATCAGTAATTACATGTCCCCAAATAGCCTATTCATAACCAATGATAATAATAGAATCAAAGAAATTTAGAACTGCAAGGGTTTCAAGCAGTCATTTATTCCAATTCCTTCACTTGGCAGATAAGGAAACTAAGGCTCAGACAGCTTCAGCTATTTGCCCAATGACAGATAGCTAGGTCATTAATGGCCAAGCTGGGACTAGAGCTCACATTTCATTCATTCAAGAAACACTGATTAACCTTGCACTGTGTGTAGATAATAGCATCAGGTGCCAAGGAAGTAAATAGTTCAAGTTAGCCCAGCAGAAGAAAGAATTGTTCATTTGAAGAGAGTGTTTATTGTAAACCACATCACATGTAATTGGTAGGGCCTATTAAGGAATATAGGAAGAGGCAGGAAGTGCTAAATTACATCAATCTTTATGATGCTCCACCCTGCCCTGGAAATTAGGGCAAAAGGGAGGCTTTAGTCCTCCAATAACCCCACACTCCTCTCACTTGCGAAGTTTAAATCTAGTGACCACAGAGAAGGATAAAAACCAAAGGATTTGTCACAAACTGGGTGGTATAACTCACACAATTACTACAGGCTAAATGTAATGGGCTTAAGATTCTCCAGAAGTACATGTAAAGGCTGCCCATATTAAGCTATTGGCTGAGTCCTCTATTAGAGAACTGTGTTGGGGCGGCTAGGTGGCACAGTGAATACAGCACTGGCCCTGAAGTCAGAAGAAACTGAGTTCAAATTCGGCCTCAGACACTTGACACACTTACTAGCTGTGTGATCCTGGGCAAGTCACTTAACCTAAATTGCCTTGCCTTCCCCCTCCAAAAGAGAGAGAGAGAGAGAGAGAGAGAGAGAGAGAGAGAGAGAGAGAGAGAGAGTGCTATGTCTCTTCAAGACAGGCAAGATCTAAATAATACTGGCCTTGGAGTCAGAGGACCTGAGTTCAAATGTCTCTGTCACTTTTTATTTGTGTGACCTTGTTAAGTCACTTCTCCGGGCTTCAGTTTTCCTATCTTTGAGGGGATTGGACTAGATGGTCTCCAGATCTCTCATTCTATGCATAATGGCCATATTTACAAGTACTCTTTCCCTCTCTAGACTATGGAGTACATGGGGGATTCGTCTGGCTGCCATATAAGCAGGTAAATGATAAGCATGTGTCCAGGTAAAAGTGGACATTTAGTGGGAACCTCATCCTCCAGACCAGTCCTCTTATGAGTAGTTCTGGGTCATGTCATGAGGCATCCATGATCTAGAAATCACCTGCTCTGCCCTGTTCCACACACAGGGATGACCAGCTTGAGTCCAGCCATAAATCCAAGAATTGAGATACAAGTAAAATGAAATAACCCTGCCACTCAAAGTTAAAAAAAAAAAAGTAAACTCGTATGTTTTCTTAAGTTGGATTTTCCCCCAAAGATGTAATCTGGTAGTAAAAATAAACGGATTTGATAAACTTTTCTACCCAACCAACTAGCTGTATAAGTAGGTTAGTTGCTGTTTGTAACAATATTTTTCAAAAATGATTCTGCACATTTAAAGCAGAAAGGTACACTTTACTTTCTCATTTTTTAAAAATCCAACCTCTGATTTCACTGCTGTAGGAACCTCCTAGTAGAGGAACTCCTTTTACCAATGCAGATCAGTGCCTTCCCTTCAATCCTGTGGTCCCAAGAGACTGAATTACTAGCTCTTCTGGGCCTCAGGTGGGATTTGAACTGAAGTATTCCTTTCTCTGGAGTCAGACTTGGCAGCCACTTCACCTGCCACTCCTTACTATTTCCTCCTTGCTTTTTCCCTTCATTCTCTCATACCTTTGACTGGACTAAGGCGATGACAAGAATCTTCTTTAACAATCTGTTCTTCTTCCATGATATTTGACATTGGTGCATTAAGGCTGACAGTATCTTCATCAGAAGGCTAAAAAGAAATAATTCAACTATCTCATTCATGAAGAGACACTAAAACCATCAAAGATATGAATATGAAAATTAGCCACTTTAAATGAGGCACTTTGATAAAATGGAAAAAGCAATAAATTCTGAATGAGAGAACACGGGATTAAATCCTGGATTTGCCACTTCGGAGCCATTATGTAGCAACTATAAGTATTCATCTCGAACCTCACGCCCAATACATCCTTTCTGATTGGGTAAACTACAAATTAAAAATTTATAAGCTGTAGGAGATTAATAGTTGTCTTGTATTTAAAGCGTACAACTGACCCATCTGATTTTGGAACACTTTATAATAAGCAATCTGTAGTTGCCATCTCCAACTATTTCCTGCTAACATACTATCAGGTGAAGGTTATTTAAAGAAAAAAACAAGCATGATTCTTTTACACATGAAATATGGGCCCCCCTTTGAGAAAACAAAACCAGTATTCTTTTCTTCCCCTTCTTCTACTGACATTCTATGTAAATGTTTCAAATGTCACAAAGGTGAAGTTGAGCTGTCAAAGACTAAGCCAGGAGATTGAGAGGTCCTACCACACTGGAAAGTTTCGACTAGAATATGGTCCCGTTAAGGGACCATTTCATTATCCAAGGACCCACCTTGCTGAGTCTGAAGGAGATCATTGTCGGAAGATTGTCCACTAGGACAAAGCTATATATGGAGCTTGTATAGCATAGTGTTCATATGAGATTCTTGCAGAACCAGAGTGGGCTCATTTATTTTTTTTAATTAGAAGAGAAACTAACAAATTATTGAGGATCAACAGTAATAATTGACAATAACACAAGTTTTCAAATAAAAACAAAAACTGTGGCATAAACTTAATTCTTGCAAAAATTTTGGCTTTTACATTTAAATTTTTTGTAAACTTGCATCATTACGGCAATAGAAAAAAAATCAACATTTAAAAAAACCTAACTCATTCATCAAATATTTATTGAACATTCAGTATGTGCACAGTATTTGCCCTGAAAATAATAATTATTAGCAGTTTTAAGTTTATTAACATGAGCTGTTAAACCAATGACTAGGAAGCAACAACCAAAGTAAGAGAAAAAGAATTTACTCTTCAAATCCACATGGCAAGGGAGATGAACAGAGAGTGTAATTTACCTCCTATGGGTAACAGATAACATGAAAGGAATTTACAAACTCTTCAGAGTTATAAAACTAAGTTCTGTAGCGCTGCCAAGATTGCTGAGACACAGAGCACGGTGATCAGCAGAAGAAGGAAGATGTCTGGATGGTTTATTTTTGGGGAGAAAAAGTTTCCATTTTCCCCACTTGGCCTTATATTTTTAATAAAATTGTCAAGATACATATCTAAGAAAAATAGTGAATTCATTAGAATGAGAGAGTATCTTTTCTTTTAAAATGACGTATCTACTTACATTAAGCAAATCCTAAAATTTAATTTAGTACTTTGAATAATACTTTACAGCTTAAATACAAACATAATTTTATAGAATATCATTATGAACTAAGGTTTATTGTTCTTTTTGTTGGCGTGTGTGTTACAACAAATAACAGAGTTATCTTCGAAAACAAAAGAACGACTGAGGAGTTTTAAGGATGCTGCAGAGAATTAAAATTGATAATATTCTTTTAAAATGTAAAAAGGGGTATTATAATTTTATGAGGGGATATGAAAGATAAAAAATTTAAGACTACTTACTACACTAAGTAAGAATCAAAATGAAAAAATACAGAAAGCAAGGAAAGGTCAATCAATTAAGGTTTATGGAGGGGGGTAGGGAGGAAGAGACCTAAATATGTGAAAGTATGCAACTAATTAGAACAGTTTGCACCTAACTGCAAGAGAACAAGAAAAAGTTAGCCAGTAATTGTAATGTGTCTATAGGGACTGAATCTATAAGGAATTTAAAATAGATAACATTAGTTCTTTCTGTTATATCTGGGAAAAAAAGGAAGAAGCTATTTTAAAATGTTTCCCAAAGGTGGTTAAAAAGTTTATAAAGTTGTGCAACCAATCAGGAGGACTGCCATTAAAAAAAAATTGGACTGCTGTCCCATTTAGGTTTTCAATATCCATACATGTGACAAAGGATTGGACTGGTAATATCAGCAGACAGGGCTTATGAAGTGCCCAATACTGTATGGACAGTGCACTAGGTACCACTTAAAAATGCTTTCTAAATGAACCACAACATTAAAAAACACCTAGAGTTAGAGAGTTGGAGAGAGAGAGAGAGAGAGTGTTGGAGGTAGGAGTGGAGATGGAGGGAAAACAGAAAAGTATCATTTCACAAGACAGAGAATAACATGTCCTTTTTGCATGATTCAAAATAAACTGCCTCAAAAATCATGCACTCTCTTCTTTGCTTGGCATCCCCCAAAAGTCTCACCAAATAGAGGGAATTCAAAGTCAAGGAATAAAAATGAAAGACTTTTTATGAAGGATTTTTTCTGAAGGGACAAAGCAGTAGAGATCTCCATTTATCATATTTTAGTAAAAACTTTTCCAGATGCTAACAGACCATAAATAAGATAATAAATGTGCTAATGGAAGGTTTTATACAACCACTAGAGGAAGCTCCAGTATTGATTCCACTTCATTTATAAAAATTCAACATTTTATCATGATATTTTAGAGGAATCCAATCTGAGAGTCGCAGGAAATCAAAATTTGGCCTCAATTCACAATTGCTTAAGATGGATTTCTTATATGAGAAAACTGCAATGCCATGTATATTTCATGAAATGCACACACATATACACAAATTCACTTCTAATGAGCTTCTTAAACATTTTAAGTTTTGATACATATTTTGGTCAAATGTCAACAGTTATTAAGCAACACTGTGCTTAGTACGTAGAAGGCACTTCATAACGCTTGTCCATTGTTTTATCACTGCGTACAGGGCAATGTACTGGGTACCATGAAAGGAATGCAGAAAAACAGAAGTCAGGGTCTCTGTCCTTAAAAACTTCATACTATGATCAAGGAAATAACACACTGATACATGTAAATGAAAATACATGAGCAAAAAATTGTACTGTGGATGAAAGTAGAATACCCCCCAACCCAGAGGTTAACTGAATTACCTCAGTGGCAGATAAACGCTTATCTCCATTATCACTTCCAACTCCTGAATCAGAATCTTTCTTGCTGGGATAGATGTCATCAATATTGAATTGAAATAAAACACACCACAAAATACACGTCAAAAATAAATCAACTTTCAGTATAATCATGATTTTGTTTTAAATATATTATCATTTAAGAAACTGTTCAAGAACTAAAATTCCATTCAATTCAATAAATGTTTAGCACTCAATACCTTGTTTACAAACCATGTGCTTGGCCCCAAGAGAGACGCAAATATTAAGATATTGTCCTTCTATGGATGGAACTTAACTAGAACTAAATGGAATTGGGACATGGACCTAATTAAAATTTCAAATGGGGTTAATGGAAAAAAAAAATCAAATGGCTTGCCAGTTCTTTATAGTTAGTTTTTCAAGGATTTCTACTATAGTCTAATAACCTGATATTAGCCTCAGTATAGTTTAATGTAGTGAATCTATCTTTTTTTTGTATTGTTTTTTGGTTTTTTGTCTTTTTGGAGGGGGGAAGGCAGGGCAGTTGGGGTTAAGTCCAAGGTCACACAGCTATTAAGTGTTAAGTGTCTGAGGTCACATTTGAACTCAGGTCCTCCTTACTCCAGGGCTGGTGCTCTATTCACTGTGCCACCTAGCTGCTCCTGTGAATCTAACTTAAAAACAAATTATATACACATGTATGCTGTAGATCTTGGCACGGATCTCTAGCAACTTCTAAAATGTTATTACCCATCTATGTCATAGTTCCCAAACCTTTGAATCTTCAAGATGACAAACGTAAACTAGTAAAGTGAAGAGAATGACTTGCATGTAACTCACTTAAAACTGGAACAACATTTCTGCAACTCTCTACAGAAGCCGTGAATACAGCCTTCAAATGAACAAAGGATCAAAGTCTGTTGGACTCACCTCTCTTCCACATTTGGCTGCAGATTTGGCCTCTCCATAGTATGAAGATAAAGTGAGTCTGTTGATTTAATCTGACAAGCCTGTATGCTCAGATACTTGAATATGTGCACTTTGCCCTTTGTACAAATCTATTAAGAAATTAATAAGCTTTTATTTGGAAAACTGTGAAGAAACATTCAGATATTTTATTTTTTGAAAATATGTACTTCTACAAATATTTCATTCTAAATACCACCAACCTACAGACACCAATTGTAACCCTTGTAGAATCTATTGAAATTCTATAAAGTTGTCTCACAAATGATTTCTAGAGAGAATAAAAACTAAATAAATGTTTAAGTTTTCCCATGCCGATTTGCAAACCTCTAAAAAAGTACTACTCTGAAATCTGCACGTAAATGTAAAAAGAAAAGTCAGCATGACATTTTAGCTAGAAAGAGACTCAAAGATTATCTGCTTGATCTGGGGATTCCAGAACCTGGCTATAACATTTCTAGGAGTTTTCTTTTGGGGATCTTTTTCAAGAGGTGATCGGTGAATTCTTTCAAGTTCTATTTTGGTCTCTGGTTCTAGAATATCCAGGCAATTTTCCTTGAGAATTTCTTGAAAGATGCTTTCTAAGTTCTGTTTTTGATCATGGCTTTCTG
>JAQQSU010008325.1:0-12983 GCA_028627135.1 Pseudochirops cupreus | reverse complement strand
GGTCCTCACCTCGGCTGTGAGAGGGCTGTAGAAGCTTCCAGCTGGGTGAGTCTGCTGGGTGGGGATTCCCAGTCTGCCGCACTCTGCTCTCAGGTCGGCGCTGGTGCCACTCCTGTGTGCTCCGTTCTCCCTGCCCCGACCTGATTAGGCACTTCTCCGGGCTGGGAATCTGTCACTCTCTGTCTCCCAATGGGTTCTGTCACTCTTAAATCTGCTCAAATTTACTTTTTAGTTCCCAAGGACGAAATTCTTGGGGAGCTTGGAGAAGTCACTGCTTACTCTCCACCATCTTAGCTCCGCCCCCGGGGAGTGCCTTCTTAAGGGGAAGGGATCTTCCTCAGAGAGTGGCACCTTTACCCAGACTCTTCACAGCACCTCAGGCAAGCCTTTCCCACTCTGACCCTCAGTCTCATCTATAAAATGAAGCAACTGCCACTGGTGTTCTGTTGGGTCCCTTCCTGTTCCAACACTCTTTGAGTCTAAGTGGTAGAACCTCAGTTCTCTGATCTCTGCTGCAGTTCTCCTACTACACAATGATCCTCTCCTCCTCAAAAGGAGAGACAGCTGTGGTCAGGACTGCCTTGTGGGGACTTGAGTGTACCAACACCAGGGCCATTCCAGGCATGGAGCAGTCAGACTTGGGGCAGTAAGTCTATCTTTTCTTTATTTTTTTAAGGATGTACAGATCCATGAGGCTTGGGAATCTCTTCTCCATACTGGAAGATCTGGAAGGGCAAGTGGGAGGTGGTTTAGGAGGTGGCTGGAAGATGATAGCTCTACCTCAGGATGCCTGAGTCTTTTCTTTTCAAGTTTTGTTATGTTCAACAAATTGTGTCATTTTAATATGCTTAGCTTTGAATCTGTGACTATAGAGGTTTGTGAAGAAAGAAAAGAGCCCAGATGGGTGGGGGCTCATGAGCTGTATACAAACTATTGATTTTATACTTCAATATTTTGAGCAACATTCCATTTTTATCTTCTAAATTAATTCTGGACTTGGCCAACAAGTCCAAAGAACCAAACCACTAAGCACCCTCTGGTGGCTAGTGGAAATCCCAATAATCTTTTAAGAAGATTATCCCAAAAATGCACCAAAGAGGAAATAAGATGGCTACTGGGCTGGAATGCCACCTGGTGGGCAAGTCAGATATTGCACTCCATCATTGGATAATTTATAGGGTGGACATGCTGCCTTCTTATAGGCTTAAGGCAGGTGGCATTTGAGCCACAAGAGTAGATTTAGACCACTTACACTGTACCAGTATGACAAGGATCACAAAGTATCCTATTGGATTGATTTTCCCAAAGTACTATATTCATCCAATCATTCCCCTGCTTAAAACCTCTCTGTGATTCCGCATTAATTGCTGAGACACAGAAATAATAACTTTTGCCTTTGCTAGCTGGTTGCCGGGAGATTGAATGAAATCATTTTACATGAAAGGGCTTTGCAAAGCACATACCCATTTAATGATTAGTATATCTATGAAGTCAGAGGGTAAACAGGTAGAAATGACTCCTTAAAAACAAGTGTTACCACAGCTCAGGCCTCAGCGTCTCCATCTGCCAAATGAAGATTCAATCATCTCTAATAACTGTGGTAGTCCACATTGTTATGGCATATAAAGGTTTGCAAACTGCCTGGCATTACAATTTGATGTGATCCTTGCAAAAGCTCTGCATCAAATGCTATTAATACCCTTGTTTTATAGATGTGGAAACAGGCTGATTTTGAGAGGTGCAGCCACCTGCCCAAGATCACACAGCTAAGAAGGGTCTGAGGCAGGACCCTAAGGCCAGTGCTTCCTCCTCTAAGCCAAGGAATACCTCCAGAGCCCTTCCATCTCTGTGACCTACGACCTCCCCCGTAACCTGCTTCCAGCCATCTCCTAAACCACCTCCCCACTTCTTTGGGGATGTTGGGGATGGGAGGGGGTGGAGAGAAGTGACTCCCAAGCCCCAGGCACCCACAGCTGCCAGAAGGGATATGTCTAAATGGCACCTCAGCATCACAGACTGTACACAAGGAAAAGGAAGTCAGTGGTAAGAGAAATCAGTCTTGCTGTCCGGCATACTAGCTAGCCCAAAGAGATCGACAGCCCCGTAGTCTCAAGCAAACTTAGACAGGAAGTCCGGGATAACCCACCTAGCCTGGCACCCTGTACACTGCCTGCCAGCTTGCTGGTCAACGGTGGCCTTGGCTTCCCCACATGGAGGTATTAATCACCATGTCTGCCTGCTTTCCTACCCTGGAGGAGAAAGACTGAGTTTATATGGAGATGCTGGGGAGAGTCACAGGTTTGGGGGGGAGTCAAAAAGACATCATCCTGTGCCCAACTGGTCAGCTGGATTGGAAAAGCAAATGAAATGAGAGATGGGGAGGCTCCAGCCCCAGGAGGGAGACCTCTACATGGCTGTGGGAGACGGCCACTGCAGCAGGCTGGATGAATCTGGTTGGGGCCCTGGCCATACAGCTCTTCTGGTCATTTCAGGAAGGAAAGGCTCAGAAACCCTGTTCTTGGCACCAAGGCCATTGTGGCTCCTTCCCTGTGCCCCTCTCAGACAGGCTGCTGCCCAGGCTGTCTTCCCACAGCCTCCATTGCTCCATGCCGGATTGTGCCAGCAGGCTCTTAGTCAGCCGTGGCCAGGAACACAAGCCTCCTTCTGTGCTCCTTCTCCCTTCTGGAGTCTCTGTCTTAAGTTCCTTGGGGAAAGTCAGGAGACATCTCTCTGATTCCAAATCCAGTAAGCCAGCCTCTCTTCAAGCTTAACAGAGGAAGGACATTGGGGGAAGCAGAGGCTTCCTCTGTGTCCTCTGTTCTCCTGGGTGCCTTGCCTGGGGTGGGGTGGAGGGTCCTGGGGGAGAGGACTCCTCTGAGCCATGGGTGCTCTCCCAGATCCTGCCTGTGCTGCAAACCAATCCTACACACCATATGCACTGTTGTGCGTGGGTGCTCAGGAAGGGTGTCAGGGCTGGCTTGGCAGCCTCGACTCAGAACAACGTTCCCTGGCTTCCTCCTCAGACTGGCGCTCATGTCTCTTCAAGGTGTGCAGTGACTTCAGTGGATTTACACAATCACCTTGCAAGATAAGGAATTATTCTCTCCACTCTGCAGGTGGGGAAACTGAGGCTGGGGCTATCCTTGGTATCCCTGGTGCCAAGCACAATTCCTGGAACATTAGTGGGCATTTAATAGATGCTTGCAGAGAGATGCTGTGGCTTGCCCAGGGTCACAGAATTAGTCAGGATATGCAGCAGGGTGTTCTTGGTTTGAAGTCCAGTCAGTGCTCACTGGTGGCACCAAACCAACATCCCCAAAGACAAGGTCTGGGGCTCCATCACCGAGCTCCTGCTGAGTCTCCATTTGTAGCATCCACTTGGAAGAAGATCCCCAAGGGTGACAATATGCTTGTGGCTCTGGGTCAGGGGCTGTTCAGGATCTCTGAGTGAGACAGAAGCCAAGAAATGGCCTGTTGTAAAGCCAAGCTCAAGCAGCTTTCCAGAGGACTGCTGCTATAAACAGCTTCAAGGTTCTGATTACACAGTATAGTGAACTCTCTATTTTATTCAGCAATAAACTAAGACAAAACATTGACAGACACCAAAGCACAGTATTCACAATGTTATAACATAACAAGTGATCACTAAAGTGGCCACATAGTTTTCACCAAAGTGATCACCTCGTTTTAAGTAAAAGATATCATTCAATAAGTTCCTAACTCAATCATCCTTAAGGAGCAAACCTCCTTAAGGGACAAAAAGTAAAAAGGTCAAAGTTTTCCACCCCTAGGCCACAGTAAATCATGATCCTCTCAAGTCAGCATTAGGTACCCAAAGAGAGGTCTTTTCATCTTGACTCAAGGTTGGCTCTCAGCTTCCATGGTTCCTCTTCTAAGGTCCCAACTCCTGCCTGAATTTACCCAAATGTCACCTGAATTCAAAGGCAAGCAGCTCTCAGCTCTTCGTCCAGCTCCTTGTCCAGTTCCCATTCCATATTGAAGCTCACAGTGTCCAGTCCACCTCCAGTCCTTCACAGTTTCTGTTCCTGGGAAGACAAAGCTTAACAAAGCCACAATAACATTCCTGCACATTGCCGGCACCATCATCAATTCACTCTCTGCCTGTGAAATCAACACAGACCCACCAACAAGGTCTGAGAACTCAACGCACATCACAAACAAAAATCAGCACAGACAGAAGAGACAAACAGAGGGCCACCACCACAAATGTTCCCTTCTCAAAATCCTCCATCACAAGTGCTCTCTTAGTTCTGCTCTTTCCCAGCCTGGGCTTCCCCTTATATATGGTCATCAAGCTCCCTCTGTTCTGCCCCTTGCTGTTGCATCAGCAATGGGGGTTCACAAGTTGTGGGGTTCACAAGGTCTGTTTCTTAACAAAGACTTGATATAATTGTGGAGGAGGCTTAAAAGGAACTTGAACTGAAGCAAGGTGTTAACTAATTAAACACCTGAAACAAGGTGCTAAGTACTGCCTTGCTGCCATCACACCTGCCTGATGGCAGGGCAGCTCTGTGCCCTCCCACAATCCGATCTGGTCATTTAGGCCCTCTGGGCCTCTGCTTCCCCCTCTGTAAAATGGCTTCTGAGGTCCCTCCCCATCCCTGACCTCCACCCTCCCTGTTCCACATCCTCAGTCCCTTCCACTGACCATGCGTCTTCTGGAAAATGCCCCCTGCCCTCCTCCATCATGCTCCTTTGTCTACACCCTCATTTGACAGCATCCTTCCCCAAAGGTAGCACCAGAATTGTACAAACACTCCAATTAGAGCCTGACCTGTGCAAAGGAGAAGACTCTCACCTCCTTAGGTCTGGAGAAAGTTAGGTCATAGGATCACAGAATGTCTGAGGTTGATGGCCCAAAGAGTAAGGGAGTCCATTCCCTCATGTGACAAATAAGGAGGCTGAGGGGGTCCGTGGAAGACCCAAATAGGGTTCTCCCCATTTGGTGCGTGTTAAGGGAATCTGAAGATCTTTCCTGCCCCTAGGCCCTTTGCTTAAGTGGTTTAAGGGGCTCTGAGAACCTTTCCTAATTTGAAAGTATACTCTGCCCCCTAATAGGCTGAACATGGTCACATGGAGCCTGTGGCAGGAGGCTTGTTTTTCAGGAATGCCCGCTCCTTGTTGCTTTGTGATTAGGCAATGGGTCAAGAGGGCTGTGACATTCTCCAATCCAGGAGAAGGCTATATATATGCCCTGATGTGAGGTTTTGCTTTGGGGCTCACTTTGAGAAGAATTGTGTGATTTGGCCAGACGAATCTCTGGGAAGCCATTGAGCCCCCCGGCTTTGAAAAACCCAGATGCTGATGCTTCCCTCTCTGGTAACTAACTAGGTATGGATGTAATGGTCAGAAGGTTGGAAGCCCCGTCTGCTGATCTGTTTCTTTTTCTGCTTGTAACTTGTGTTTGCATTCTCTGAAGTTCAGGGTACTGACTTTTCCCCTGAACTAGGTAAATGATATATGTTTGATTGATTAAAGTGAGACTGTTAACCCATTTTGAGTTGCTTTCCTTTAGAAAAGCAGATCTAAGTACCTGTGCTAACAGCCACCCTGGGCGTGTTAGGGTGCTCCCCTATTTGGTGCGTGAACCTCCAAACCTAAGGCATAGCTTGTCATTTCTCCTCATTCATTCCACCTTGTTGGGTCCGGCTGCCACAAGCACTGCAGTTGGTAGGCACCTGACGAGGACACAAGTTCAGGGATGTGGGGGCACCCCTGGTCTCCTCTGCTTTTCCCATCCCACTGTGGCTGATGCCAAAACTCCAGAGAGCAAAGCCTGCTGCCCTCTAACCCTGAGAAAGATGCAGATCTTCTGAGTAAGCAGGGAGGAGAGGGCAAGCACCTGGAGCCCCCACTTCTGTCACACCTCGAGGTGAGCAAAGGAGCCTAGAACAGGTTGTATATGAAGGTGACAAGAATAATCAACAGTCATTCAGCAGGTACCTCCTGTGTGCTGGGCATTATTCTTGGAGCATCACATGCCCAGGAGGAGAGGAGGTCCCCACCAGGGGGTGGGGTGCAGTGGGGCCAGGCTCGGCACCAGCACAAATTCCTTCTGCTTTACGGCTTGAGAGGCCCTGAAGTGTAGCCATGGAGGAAGCAGGCCCCTCACCTCTCAAGAGTGCAGTCACCTGGAAGGTATTTGGATACATCTAGACCCAGAAATCTTCCCAGTTGTGTCAAACAGGGCCTGGTCACAGTCCAAAGCCCTTGGGATTCGGAGCCAGAGGACATGCCTGAGGTGTTGGCTCTACTGTGTCCTTGCCCTTCTACAGGCTCAGTTACCTCATGCCAAGTGAGCAGGTAGACTAGATGAGCTCCGATGTCTTTTCCAGCCCAAGATATTTGCTCCTTTTAAGTTTCCAGGTAGAGTTAAAATGGGGAAGAGACAGAGGACCATAGAGAGATGTTGTAGAGAGACGTCTTCAGGAGTAGCCAGTGGTCAGGGTCTGACTGCAGTGGGCCTCCTGGGCCCAAGGGATCCTTTAGTGCTGAAGGGTGAGCCCCCATCTCCCCCCACCTCCTGACAAGGGAGCCTCCTCCCAGGCCTTCACCCCACCTTCTACACCTGGGAAAGCAACAGACAGCTCTTCAAGCAATGTTGTTTTCACCAACGTTCCTTCTTCCACCCAGAGCCTAACTGGCTGCTTCCTGGCTGCTGGCTCCCTCATTGCTCTCTCCACCATCTGGCCCCTTCCACCATGTCTTCCCCATTCCTTCTCCGTCACTGTCACTTGACAGCTTTGTTCCTTGCCAGAGGGTCTCCTCTGAGCCAGTCTGATTATCAGCCCATTTGGTACCTCACCTCTCATCTCCTAATGACCCTCCTCTGGGGCTTGGATCAGCAAGCCGACATGTTCCAGCAAGCTGGGCTGCTTTCTTCCCTTCTTCCTACATCTCCCATTGTCTTCTTTGTCTCAGCTGCTTCCCTTGGCCATCCCCAGGATGATCACCCAGCCCTGGGTGTAAGCCCGGATTTGTTCCTGTGGGTAAGGACCACCAACTCGCCCCTCAATCTTCTGGGCTGGCAGGGTACCTTTACTGGAGGAACAACTTCCACCCCACCTGCGCCTGGCCAGACTCTGACCTTTTGTGTTACCCGTCAGCTTTCACTGGCTCCATATTCCTTCAGTCTCTCTGGAAAATCATCCAATCTAGAGGAAGGTGATTTTCAAGCCTTTTTTTTTTTTGGTTAATTCTTTTTATCCACAAAAAAATAAAGCCTATGTGTGAAGAATCAAGTAGGCAATGCCTCTGAGATGCCCAGGCACATTTTTACACTCACCTAAAGGTCAGAGAGGACCAGGAATGGAGCAATGGGCCAGTTGGCAGAGTGGCCACAGCTGATGGAAGATGGCCAGCCCCTTTGGGCCGGAACAAAGGAGGCCCAACTGGCCAGTTCAGGGATAGGCTGGTAGATTCCATTCAAGGCAGACTTGTCCAGGCCCAGGTGGCCATGGACTTCTTGGGTTCTGACATCATGCAGTCCAAACCCAGGAACCTGACACCTCTGGAAGTGGTTTAGGATGTGAGGCTGTGCAGCATTGGATGGTCCCTGCCTTCGTCTCTCAGACTAGCTGCCCACATACTCCATATCTAGTGCTGAGCTCCTGTCACACATCTGTATGTTCTAGCTTCCTGGCCCCTTCTCAACTTTCTCTTGTTCTCTACAGAGATGATTTGGGGGGGGGGGGAGGGGGGGGTCTCTGAAAACTGCCTTAGATGATAAGATTAGAGATTAAGACCTGGAAGAGATGTTATACCCCATAGATATCATCCATCATTTTACAGATGAGGAAACTGAGGCCCAGAAGTCCCAGAGGTAGCAAATGACAGAGTGGGGGTTCAAATTCATTCTCTCCCTCTAAATCCAATACATCTTCCACTGCACATCCAAATACAACAAAGACCAAATCAGTTCACCTACTGGGACTGCTACATGGAGGGGTGCTAGGACTCAGGGCTCACTTTCACTCTTTGGCCATCACCACGAGGAAGGAAATTGCCTGCCTTGGGCTGGCCCTACACCTCTCTCTCTATGAACACGAGAAGGAATCAATGTCAGGGCTCTATGTGTGCAGACCATCCTTCCCAACTATGTCACTAACTGTGGCTCTGAGAATCTGCCCCCTTCCCCAAAAGTCAGCATTCAGCCCAAAGCCCCTCAACCAGTGACCCCAACGTTGCACCCTCACTTTGCTGTCCCCACAACACCAGCTGCCCAGAGCCCACTCAGCCTGGCTCAGCCTGGCTCCCCCACCACTAATGAGACCGACCATGTTAGTGTGGTCTTTACCATTATTATTTCCTCAAATTCTCCTACCCACTAGAAGAGTCTTCTAATTCAGACCAGAAACCATCAGCAATGGATTCGCGCATTTTTCTCACCTTTTTGTACCTCCAAGGAATGTCAAATCCAGTCCAGTCCAACAAAACCCAACCAGCATTTATTTAGTGCTTCTTATTACCAAGCCTTGTGTGCAGAGCTGGGGATACACAGAAAAATGATGTCTGCCTTCAAAGAGCTTACACTTACTGAGTAAGGGGTCAGGGGGAGACAGAACACACAAACAGCCAAGTCTATAGTATGAGAATCTGAAGCCAAAGAGGAAAGAAAGGAGATCAGTAAAGGGTAAACCACAAGGAAATCCAAGCAAAGCCTTGAAGGAAACCAAGGGTTCAAATAAGGAGCATTGAATTCCAGGCACAGAGCCAGCCTGGGCAAAGGCACAGAGAGATGGGAAAGGGCAGGTACTCTGACTCAGCCACCCAGACTGACTCCCATCCATAGGGGACAGAGGATACACATTCATCTAGTCTTGTGGAGCTTTGAATAGCTCCTCATCTCTCACAGCATCATCTCATCCATTGGGACATAAACAAAGGGTGTGGCTGGGCTAAACCAAGGGTTTATGGAGATGCCTTCAGGGCCCCTGCTGCTGTACATCTCTGTTACACTGACCAATGTTGTCCAGAAGTTTGATCATGAATCTGCCCCCATCCTAGACCTGCCATTTGATTCTGTTCTTCCACGTCCTCTCCATAGAAGGACTCCCCATTCCTGCCACCATTGAGGCTGCCCATTTGTCCTCTCTTCTCCCTTCATAGCTCCTATACAGCACACACACACACACACACACACACACACACACACACACACACACACACACACAATCTAGAGCCATAGGTCACAAGGTTTTTCCTACTTTGGTCACCTACTTTTGCTCACTTTCCTACTTTTCCTACTTTGGTCACCCTTAAGTCAAGATTCACTTTCCCACTCACTCCATCTTTAATCTGACAGCTACAATGAATGAGTCAATTGCACTCCAGCGACCACCTGTATCTTGTCTCCCTCCAATGGTCATAAACAAATGGCTGCCGGTGCACCCGGCTCTAAGCTCCCCTTAGAGCATCTTGCCAAGTTCCTGTTTCCTATCCAACACTCGGAACCGAGATTCCGCAATTCCATTCAATCTCTGTACATGACAGGGGATCCAAGATGATCGACAGCTTCTGAGTGCTATGAACAATGAAGACTTTCATAACTTGAGTTGCCAGCCCCACCCACTTCTCTGCATTCTCTTCACTCATTCATTCATTCATTTGTTCACCAACTCCATTCATTTACTCATTCATTCATTCACTCAGTCACCCATTCAGCATAGAGTTGTTAGAGAAGCAGGTTCCAGGCTGGGTGCTCTTTGGGGACTCTTTGGGTGCCATGAGGGACATGAAAAGCTTCCAGAATCCAAGCAACTTTGGGACATTAAAATGATTTTGCATGTGCAATAAAAATAGCAACCACCATATCCTTTGAGAAAAGGAAGCTGCTCTTTCACAGATCTCTCTTCCAAGGTAAAAGGGAATTTTTTTTCTGGTTCATTTTTAACTTATCCCCCAAGTCTGTGGGTACCAGACTAATTGGCACAGGCTGATAAGGCTTTGTCTTTCGTCTTCAGCTTGAGGTCTGATGTCTATAGAAAGTTGGTTATTCCAAGCTTCTCTAAAAGAAATGCCAGTTTGCAGACAGGAGCTCAGCCCAGGGGTGTGTGTGTGTGTGTGTGTGTTTGTGTGTGTGTGTGTGTGTGTGTGTCCCATAACATCATGCATCCATTTTAAGCACCTCCAAAACATGGAGTTGGAGGTCCTGGGTTCAAATCCTGCCTCTGATGACTACTACCAGGGTGACCTTAAGCAAATGACTTCACCTGCCTGTGCCTCAGTTACCTCAGATTGGACAAGTTGCCTCCAAGGTCCTTTTCAGGTGTAAAACCATGAAACTATGATCTGTCCAAGACTGTGGAGAGGGAGAGCATTTAACCACCATAAGTCTGCTTGCTACTTCATCCTTCATCAAGTTCTTCCAATGGAAGGGAAGGGAATTTTTGCTATTAAACCAATTCCTCCAACTCTTCTTCCTTCCAACTAGGAAACGGTGCAGAAGAATCAGCATGATGGATGTCATATCCTTGGATGATGAACTGATGAAGTAATGTCAGGATCTCTGTGAATTTTTCTCAATGGACAGGTCAGCAGAGCCAAGGCCTTTGAGTTCAAGGCCACCTCCCACTCTATTCTAGCCAGTGTCCAAGGGTCATTAATGATGCTCCTTTGCTCAACACTCTAGCATGGCTCCTGATGACCGCTGAGTAAGCTGCAGGCACCTCCATGTGGCAATCCTGGCCCTCTACAATTGGCTGCTCCCTAACCTTTCTGCCTTATCTCATACTTGACCCAACCAGGATGATCTACCCCATCCATACCTCATGCCTTTGTCTTCCTCCATACCTTTCCTGATGGCCTCCGCAAGTCATTAGTGACTCTCTCCTCCTAAGGATGCACACAGAGCTATGTTTCTCCTATTTTATCTGCTTCTTATTCATTTTGTATCAGAATTATGGCCTGAGAGGTGTCTTGAGGAAGCTCATCACATATACTGGCTTTGTGACCCTTGATCCTGTATTGCTGATCTCTCATCTAATCCAATTACTTCATTGATGAGGAGATAAGGACACTGAGGCCCAGGGAGGCTAAATTACTTTCCCCCAATAAAATCACACAAGTAGGATCAGAGGTAAAATTTGAACCCAGGTCCTCTGAGTCTAGGGGCAATATTCTCTTTAAAATAACACCTTTCTGGCCTCTACGTTGCTTCTATCTGCATTGGTAGAGGGAGTTTCCTCGCTGGGAGTTCCCTACACCAAGGCAATTATAGGTCTGGTCCAGAAATCATCATCATCATTATTCACATACATGTGCCATATTCCTCCTACTAGAGACACAAGGACCAGGCATTGACTCACTGGGCCCCTACATGGCATTGGTCACCAAGCATTGCCTACAATTCTCTGCACATGGTAAAGATTTAGGGGATATTGGCTTAATTAAATTGGCAATCAAGGCTCACAAACTCATAGACTGAGGACTGGAAGAGGTTTGAATAGCAAAGGGCAGGACTTCTTCACAGGAGAGATGGGGATATGTTTTTGCTAGCTAGAAAGTCAGGGCTTGTGCCTTCCTCTGCTGGGAGCAAGGGGGCTGCTCTGTCCAGCAATCCTGGCCAGTTTTGATTGACTTGCACTGGATTGAAATGAGCCACTTTTTTACCTAGTGAAGACAACAGAATCTCAAGCTAGAAACCATGCCTTTATTGATTGATGGCCAAATGTCCAAACTTTATCTTAGAAACTCAAGATTACAGTAATAATGTGATACCTTAATATATGCTCCTATGTTACATATTAGTATATAATAATATAATACTTAATTGTGTAACAATATAATATTTAACAAGACTTGATGACTGCTGACATGTGGAGGACAGCCAAGAAGGAAGGGTCAAGGCCAGCATTGCCTTGAGAATTTTGGTGTCTAGGGGCTCCTCTGCTCTTCCTAACTTCATCTTCTACTTCCTCATAAACAGGCGAGGGAATCCAAATGTGTTGCTTCCATTCACCAATGACAAGGGTCTATCACTATGAATTCCTAGAAGGCCTGTTTTGTTCAGCATCCATTGGTCATCTTCCAACTAGTCTTATCTCTTAACTGCTCCAGAGACTAAGACCCAACTTGTGGCTTTTGCCACTCCCTTCCTACCTTTTTTGCCCTTCCTCAAGCTTCCTTTTATATTTGAGGAAATATACTCTAATGAAAGCTATTCTTGGATTTTTTGTGAAAACCTCCAGTCATAGGGCAGAGCCAAGATGGTGGCATAGAAGCAGGAAAACTCCATGAGCTCCCCCCATAACCACCTCAAATACCTATAAAATATGACTCTAAACATATTTTAGAGCTACAAAACCTACAAAATGACAGAGAGAAATAAATCTCCCACTGAAGGCAGCCTGGAAGTTGGACAGGAAAGGTTCATGACAGTGTGCTGAGAGTTGAGCCCAGCCCTGGTGAGCCTGCAGTGTTAACCCCAGGGTGGCCCCACTAGCAGTGGCTGGAGCAGACCTTGGGAGAGTGAATCACCAGCAGCTGTGGTGGTTTCCAGAATTATCAACCCATAAATGTCAAAGACAAAGTAAAAGGTCAGTGAAAAAAACTTTTGGAACTGGAGGGGCTGAGGAGCAGGGTTGGCCCCTGCCCCGGAAGCAAAAAGTGGCAGAGGCCTGGCAGCTGTGCAGCTCCTGCGGCATGGCTTCTTCAGAACTCCTGGCCTACAGATTGTAGAGGGACCAAGCAACCATTCAGAGGGTAATTGCTCTTGCTTTAACCTACCTGGATTGGGATCGTGGTCTCAGGTGGTGGTCCTGAGGTGTGTGACCACTGAGCCAAAGCTGGTGGGGGCTGCACAGACAGTACCCTCCTAATAGCTCTGGCAGCTGTGAAAACCTCAGTGATTTGGGACAAAGCTCTCTCCACTCTGGAAGCAGAGTTCTACTGTGGCAAAGAGCTCAAAAGTCAAGTAATTGAGTGGCAACATGAGCAATCAAAGGAAGCAAAGCAAGCACAGC
>JAQQSU010008324.1:0-12983 GCA_028627135.1 Pseudochirops cupreus | reverse complement strand
ACACACACACACACACACACACACACACACACACAGACACACAGATACAGACGCACACACACAGACGCACAGACACAGACACAGACACAGATACAGACACACACACACACACACACACACACCCCTATATCTCTACTCTAGCTTCACGAATTGCTCCAGAACTCAACAATTTCTGGTCAGTTATACTCTCATTACAACACATCCATTTCTCCCATCATTGATTTTGATATTGCTTGTATGCTCATCACAACATATTTAACGTCTCTGGTCTTTAGCTTTCTCACCTATAAAATGGGAATAACGATACTTTCATTTCCCTGCTTCATAGGAATTCGTGGCTTTGGTAAACGAAATGCTTTACAAATACCATTATACAATGAGAAATTTGCACATATTTTTTACTAGGTAAACGTATTGTTGTTGTTGTTGTTGTTGTTGTTGAAACACTTCAGATTTTATAACCCCATTTGGCGTGTTCTTGGCAAAAATACTGGAGCAGTTTGCCATTTCCTTCTCCAGATCATTTTACAGATGAGGAACTGAGGCAAATACAGCTAAGTGACTTGCCCAAGGTCACACTGATAATAAATGTCTGAAGCTGAATTTGAACTCAGGTAGATAGGTCTTCCTGAATCCAGGCCTGGCACTCATGTGCTGTGCCACCCAACTACTCCTCGGTAAAAACACTTTATGGCATTGTCTTCTTAGGAAAGGGTTAAACATCTTTACTCTTGAGGTATTAAAGTTATAACCGTTAAGTGGTTTTGGTTTTGAGGAAAAAGCAAACATACTCATCTTGTTTTTTTCTCAAAAAAAATGGGTTTATCAAAATTATGTAACAAATGAGGCTAAATTTGATCAATGTCTAAGACCAGTTGCTGTTATTCCTTCATTATAAACTTTCTGATGGAGTTATAGGAACTTACTGATGGGTCCCCTCCTTCCATTGTCATAGTTTAGAATATTTTAAACACAGTAATGGACCTTTAAAGAGCTGGATGAGTACATTGTCCTTAGGAATGGAATCAATGGTTGTCCTTCCTTCCATAAAACTGTGAGCTCCTTGAGGGCAGGGACTGACTTTTTCCTCTTTTTGTATCCCTAGCATTTAGCAAGGTGCCTGGCACGTAGTAGGCATTTAATAACTGACTGACTTTGAAGAGGATGCAATACTCGAGTCTAGAGAAGATGAGTGCCATTGTATCCACATTGAATAATCTTGCTCTATTAAGTCAAAATCCACTCCTCTTTTATTAAAGGCTTAATGACTTACTATTCCCTCATTTTGTCCCAACATCAAATTGGAATTAAGAGACAGTTGTCTTTAGAACCATTCTTACAACACCCATTTTACAATGCCCCTCCAGACCTCCCTCACTGGATCACATTTCTAATGAAAACAAGCAACTTTTTTTCCTTTCTTTCTTTACCTTCTTTTTCTTACTTTTCCTTTACTTCTTTCTTCATTCCTGCCTTTCCCTTCTTTCCTTCCTTTTCTTCTCCCTCCCTACCCTTTCCTTCCCTCTTTATTTCCTTCCTTCCTTAAATTGTTTTATTTTTCTTCATTAAAACCACCACACCTCTTCATTTAACTCATGGTTTAGTAGCTTGATACAGCAGGTTTGTAAAAACTTTTATTTTGGTTGTCATTGACTCTTTCTCACCAGAGGGAGAAGTAAGAATAAAACAAGTTAAGCAATACACAGTGAACCCTCTTTAAAGATGTAACACAAGATTTCTCAAGAATTTAAAATAAATTGAAGTAGTAGGGAAACTTTGCATTTAGATCTTTATTTTACTTAAATGTCGCTTTCTGTATGGATCTTAAAGTTGTCTCATATCTAAACCCATTGCTGGTGAACACATGTAAATATTAATTACTGATAATTGATGCATGTTTTGTTCTAATGGAAATTTCAGGACAGGGTTCCAAGTTACAAATTTAATACAAAAACAAGTTATAGAAAAGTTTTTCCTTGAACAAAGTTCTGTTTGATCAGTGCTCATATCATGTGACTATGGGTTGAAGAAAATGATGTTTAATTTAGAGAAGATTCATCTGTGCAACCTAGGAAGTCGGACATGTTGGGAAATAGAGCAAGCCATATCCCCAAAGAAAATTCACCAGAAGGAATACTGATAAAGAAAATTAAGGAGAAAAAGCTATGTCTTCACTCAGTCTAGGATTGCCCCCCTTGAAAACTTCCAGAATCCCATGGAAGTTCTGCATCAAGACAAGTCAGAGTGGCAGAAGGAAAAGTACTCAAAATAGCCTAGAAAAATAACAGGACGTATGAGTTCAGTATTTATTAAAGGGTTCAGGCAGCCCATGCTTCAGCCATTACAGTGGACAAGGCCAAGATGCCCAGACTCAAGCAGTCTCACCTCCAGACAGTACACACACAAGTCACATCAAAAGACATGTCAGTAGTCAAGGCAGGACCTAAAGAGCAAAGCAGTTGGGGTCTTCCAGATGCTTGATAGCATCATTATGAACATTGTCTTTTTGGATTCTGTAGACTCACAACAAGATAAGGAGTCAACTCTGGGACTGAGATTGTGTGACACAGAGGAGCAGCCAAAGCCAAAACTATACTGGAGCCGCCAGGAAACTCAATACAAATCAAGGAATTCCAGCAGAAAGTAGGGTTAATCCTTTCTCACCACATCAAGGTCCAGCAAGGTCTCTGTGCACTATCCAAAACTATGATGGAAAGCAAAGAGCAAAGTCTGATTCAAGCACAAATCCCCAATAAGGAAACTGGAGTCAGAAATATTAGTTAAGAAACAAATGGCAAAAGCAATAAATACCTACTGTGGGCTGTGAGAAGACCAAGAGACAAATTTATCAGAAAAGAAGCACAATAAGGCATTAATGAAAGAAATTATAGGAACTTGGTAAGGTTAGACTGTTTACATTCACGTATGAGAAGATGAGAGCGTTTAGAACGAGTCTACATAGGGAGAGATCATGGGTATGAGTACCATGTTGGGATGGTACAAAATAATGGAGGGGTAAAAAGAGGCCTGCACTGGGGGAAGAGGGAAGGGAAAAGAATAAGAAAAGTTGTTTCACATAAAAGAGGCATTCAAGAAAGATTTTTTTTTTATAGTGGGGGGGTGGAGAGAGTAATGCTTGAACCTCATTTCATCTGAACTTGCTCAAAGAGGGAAGAACACACACACACACACACACACACACACACACACACACACACACACACACACACACACACACACACAGAGTTGGGTTCAGAAATCCACTTTACCAAACAGGGAAGTAGTAGCGGACGGGGATAAAAGAAAGGGGCTGGTGATAAGAGGGAAGGGAAATTAAAGAAGGCAGTCACTAGAGGAAAACAAACTTTTGAGAAGGAGCAGAGGAGACAGAGAGAGACACAGAGAGACAGAGAGACAAAGAGAGACAGAGACAGAGAGAAGAAAAGTAGGATAGAACAAAATTCACAGTAATCATAACTGTGAATATAAATGAGATCTACTCATCCACCCATAAGGCAGAAGGTGATAGCAAAATCAATTAAAAACCAGAATCTAACAATGTGTCATTTACAAGAAACTCACTTGAAATAGAAAGACACAAATAGTTAAAATAAAGGGCTAGAGCAGAATCCATTATGTGTCTGCTGAATTTTTTTTAGAAAAATTAAAAACTGGGATAGAAATCTTTATCTAAGACATAGCAAAAGCAAAAACAAACCAACCCAATTAAAAGAGATATGCAGGGAAACATCTTTTAAAAAGGTACCATAGATCAGCAGTTCTCAACCTGTGGGTTATGTTCAATTTGTAACAATGAAAATACATCCTGCATATCAGATATTTACATTACGATTCATAACAGTAGCAAAATTACCATTATGAAGTAGCAATGAAAATAATTTTATGGTTGGGGGTCAGCACAACATGAGGAACTGTATTAAAGGTTTGCAGCATTAGGAAGGTTGAGAACCACTGCCATAGACAATAAAGTAATATCAATTCTAAAAATATATGCACCAAATGATATAACATCCAAATTCTGAAAGGGAAAGTTCAGTGAGGTACAAGAAGAAATAGTAAAATTATATTAATGGGGGACCTCAACTTTCTCCCCTTAGAGCTAGATAAATCTAACCATAAAATAAATAAGATGTTAAGGAAGTATATAGAATTTTAGAATATCTAAGTATGATAGACCTCTGGAGAAAAATGAATAAATTATTCCTTTTTCTCAGCTATACATAGTGACTTCAAAAAAAAACTGATCATGTATTAGGACAAAAAACTTCACAAATACATGCAGAAAAGTAGAAATATTAAATGCAGGCTTTTCAGATTATAATGCAATAAAAATTGCATTCAATAAAGGGCTATGGAAACATAGATTAAAAATTGAGAACTAAATAATCCTAAAGAAAAGTGGGTCAATGAATAAATCATATAAATAATTAATATTTCCATTAAACATAATGACACTAAACAGCACTTAAACACAGGAATAACTGGAACTTTTACTAAAATGATAAGTAATGCCTATCTAAGATGAAGAGAAAGCATTAATTATAAGGATAAACTAGAAGGCTTTCCAATAAGATCAAGGGTGAAACAAATATTTCCATTATCAAAATTATTACTCAATATTGTACTAGAAATCTTAGTTATAGCAATAAGACAAAAAAAATAAATTGAAGAAATAAGAATAGGCAATAAGGAGAAGAACCCTAGAGAATCAACCAAAAAACAATTAGTGGAAACAATTCACAACATTAGTAAGTTTGGGTTCATAAAATAAGTCCACATAAATCATTTGCCTTTCTATATATTATCAATAAAACTAAGCAAGAAGAGATGGGAAGAGAAATTCCATTTAATATTACTCCATTTAATGTTTGCCATGGCACATAGGAAATATGTGAATATAATTACAAAACATTTTTCACACAAAGACAGAGCTAAACAATTGGAGAAATATTAATTGCTTATGGGGAGCTTGATATAATAAAATAAAAAATAATTCTATTTAAATTAATTTACTTGTTCAGTGCCATATTAATCAAACTACCAAAGAATTTACTTTATAGAGTTTCAAAAAATAATAATAAAATTATTCTAAAAGTATGAAAGGTCAAGAATATCAAGTGAATAAACTAAAAAAATGTGAAGTAAGGTATCCTGGCTGTATCAGATTTCAACTGTATTATTAAATGGTGATCAAAACAACTGTCACTAGATAAGAAATAGAATAGTTAATCAGTGGAATAGATTAGGGACGCAATTTTTGATTGTTCAATAGTCTTGCAGTTATTTCGATCTTCCCATTTGTGACCCCATTTGGAGTATTCCTGGCAAAGATACTGGAGTGGTTTGCCATTTTCTTCTCCAGCTCATTTTACAGATAAGGAAACTGAGGCAAGCAAGGTTAAGTGACTTGCCCAGGTTTACACTCAGGAAGAAGAGTCTTCCTGACTCCAAGTCCAGCAATCTATCCACTGTGCCAGTTAGCAACCCTGAGGTATATAACACAGAGAAGTAGATGATCATACTAATCTAATGTTTCATAAACCCAAAGAACCAAGCTTTAGGGGCTAGAACTCACTATTCAACAAAAACTGCCAGGAAAACTAGAAAGCAGTCTTACAGAAACTAGGCATAAACCAACATCTCATATCATATGCTAAGACATGGTCAAAATGTGTACATGATTTATACATAAATGGTGATATCATAAACAAATTTAGAGGACTGTGAAAAAAAAAATACCTGTCGAATCTATGGACTTGTCAAATCTGATGAAACAAGAGATAGAAAGAATTACTGGAAGTAAAATGGATTTTTTAATTACATGAAATTAAAAGGTTTTTTTTTTCTTTTTTTGCACAAACAAAACCAATACTGCCAAAATTAGAAGGAAAGTAGGAGACTGGATGGAGAGGGGGAGGTTACAACAGGTTTCTCTGATAAAGGTTTTATTTCTCAAATATAGAGAGAACTGGCCCAATTTTATAAAAATAAGAGCCATTCCTCAATTGACAAATGATCAAAAGATATGAATGGGCAGTTTTTAGAAGAGAAAATCAAGTTATCAACACTCATATTAAAAAAAAATCGCTAAATTACTAATAATTAGAGAAATGCAAATTAAAACAATTGCAAGATACCACCTCACATCTATCATATTGGCTAACCAAACAAAAAAGAGAAAAAATAAGTGCTAGAGTGGATATAGAAAAATTGGGATCTCCAAGATCCAGATGATTTCAAATTGATTGTGCTCAAAGGTTGAGGGAAGAGAATCAGTTGGACAGAAGGTACTATTGATTATTCACTCATCAGTTGAAATGCCTCTACTGGAGATCCTGAGGGTAAAAGCACAGATGCCACTGTAATCACTGGAGTTGACATTGAAATGACTGTCATAGATAATTTAGCTTCAGAAAAATAAAACCTTACAAAATTTATATCAAACATTAGATGAATCTATACAAGGTAGGCTTAAGGAACAAAAGTCAGAGTAAAATCTTTTATGATGGAAGCTGTATATCCTTGCTAATTTAAAAGTAAAACAATTGTAAATTCTTTTTAGGAAAAAAATATTAATTCAAATGACATCATGACTATACTCACCTTCTGTGAAGATATTATGTTTCCGTTAATGATTTACTTTAAATATGGGTTAGAAATGATTTAGAAATTAAGAGATTTAGCTGATTATGTGTCATTGTAACTAGAAACTGCTTTTTGTCATGTGTAGGACTTGGACAAGCTTGGACTGATATCATTTGTGTTTTTTTCATTTATTTTTTATTTGGAATAGAAGCATTGAACACACACATACATACACACACACACACATGAACACACATACACACACAATAACAGAGTCAAGAAGTATGTAAGACTGGATTTGAACTCAGGTCTTCCTGACTTCGGCTCCAGTGTTCTATCCACTGTGCCACCTCACTTCCTACATGATATAAATCTAACCCAGCTTCAGACACTTCCTGACTATGATACCTTGCCAGTCACTTAACCTCAGTCTGTCTCAGTTTCTTCACCTATAAACTAGGGATATTGAGAGCAACTACTTCCAAGGGTTGTTGTGGGGATCAAATGGGATAATATTTGCAAAACACTTTGTAAAACTGAAAGCACTATATAAATGTTAGCTAAGTAAGCAAATCTGAAGGATCATTGCCTGGTCCAATGTTTCTTCCTAACACTATCCTCACAAACGGCTAGTACAGGCATTACACAACCTGAATTCATATTTTTACCTTTAATAAAACAACAAGCTGATAGTTTTATTTTTAGTTAGCAAGGATATATTTGAATTGTTCTGCAACTCCCATCACAAAAGATTTTACTCTACCTGGCTTCATTTCTTTAAGCCTAATTTTGATGAATCCCATGTAATTTTTGATATACCCTATGTAAGTTTCTTTTTTGAAAATAGTTTCCTATAGATGATGGTTGATTACTATGTCAACTCCAATGATTACATTGGCATCTGTTCCTTTACCCTCAGGATCTTTACCAAAAGTATTTCCAAAGATAAGTGAATAATCAGTAGTACCTTCTGTCCACCTAACTATCTTCTATTCCACCTTCAGGTTCAGTCCATCTGAAAAGTTGGTTGGAAAGTTGGAAGATTGTCTTCAGACAGACCTGTCATAGTTGACTAGTCTGGAATCTAAATTTTGCCTACTAGTTAAATCTAAGTTGAATAAGGGGAGAGATATTAACAGGCATGACAGCAATATGAAATGGAGTTTTCTAAATTTCATTTCATCATCCACAGGCAGACACAGATTTGACACTGGAAGAAATTATTTAAACTGAATTACATGAAATTATGAAAAACAAACAAAAAAGGATATTTAGAAAAGATAAAATGAGAGGTACAAAATTTGATACTAAATGAAATTTAAGTTAATTTTTTATTTTCCAAATCAAAAATTTGATCTGAAATAATTGTTATGTATAGCAACTGGATCTATGATTTCATTAGTTTAGAGAACCCTGAGGTAGAAAAACTCACTTTACCAAGATAGGTGAGCACATGTTCCACAACTTCTACTCTTAGAGAGCTACCCAGAGCACTGAGAAGTTAAATGACTTTTCCAGGGTGACTTGAGCAGCACATGTCAGATTCAGGACTTGAACTGATATCTTCTTGGCTTCTCTTTTCACTATGCCACATGCACAGCTTCTTGGAGGCATAAGTGAGAGCTAAGTGACAGGTGGATACCAAAGATGAATGAGCAGGCTTGAAAAGAGCTTGTCAAGCCTTCATACCAGAACTGCTGATTCTCCCTGAACACCCCATATGCCCTCCACACCCTGATAAAACTGTTTCAGAAGATAGACTAAACGAGGCTGAAGGTAACCAACAGGTCTCAGACCTGTAGGTGGAGTAGGGGTATGTCTACACCAAGCATATGAAGACTTCTTTCCTGGCAGAATGGGCAGATGAGAATAATTTATTCCAGTGGCTGTGAATGCAGCAGAAGCAGGTGCTGTGGGCACTTAGCATTTGGTCAGACCTCAAAGATACAAGGTCATCCATTGCATTCTGGGCCATCACCAATCATCTTGATTTTGGCTCTGCCACTGGACTTCAATGCTTGAAGAGAAAGTAAAGCTGACCATGCTACTCTCCCTCACTTAAATCCCATTCACAGGCAAGTCAGAACATAACCCCATGATGTTACTTGTCATCTTTGAAAATGAAGAATGAATAACAGCAACAATATTCACTATTCCTTTCAGGAAATGTCATATGTTTGACTGTACATGAGGCTAGTAAGTCAGAATGAAAGGGTTTTCTAGAAGACAGAATGAGGCAGAGTAATCCTGACTTTTTTTCATAAATTAAGAACATTTAGTTTTATCAGATTTCAGACCAATATTTGGAAATTCAGTTCAATATCTGGAAATAATTTGAATTAACAATAAGCAGCTCAGGGGCCTCTAATGGAAGAAATATCTGAAATAGCTATAGGCCTCTAAATTGAGTGAATAATGACTATGGAAAATGGAATTGTCAACTAGTGTGCCAGTCAATTTGGTTTTCCTACTTTACATGGGATCATTAATATTGTAGATTTAAATGACCAAGTGAATTGTGTGAACTTAAAAATATACAGTAGCCACAGTCAGCTATGGAAGCTTTCTGTCACTTATGAAGCAAATATTCACCCTAGTTCAACCTTTGCATTACTGTGCAAGGGCTAAAATGAGAAGTTATCTCCTCCATGAAATATGCATATGTTGTATTTCCCAATATATTGTAAGCTCCTTGTCTTACTTTTGTCTTTGCCCCCAATGCTTAGCAAAATACTTCACAGTGTGATGAATAAATTAATGCATGAATAAACATTTATTAAGCACTTACTATATTCTGAGGGCTGAGGATGAAAATAAAAAAGCAAGACAGTCTCCTGTCTCAAAAGCTCATATCTAATAGAAGAAACAAGAATGAGTTAAGTGTCTACTATATGCCAGGAATTGGGATAAGTGTTGAGTATAAAAAGAAAACAAAAAACGTAGCACATGACCTCAAGAAGTTCACGTTCTAATAGGATAAAGCATACAAACAACTGTATATACAAGATATGTATACTTTAAAAAGAATGTCATCACAGAGGAAGGGGAATAAAGAGAAGAGACAGGGAGGGACTGGGAAAACTTAGTCTTGAATCCAGAAAGCAAAGAGAAAGGAAAGTATTGAGTGTCATGTACAAGGAAAAGACAAGGAAAGAAGGAAGGAGGAAGACAAATTGATTTTTAAAGTATGAACATATTTTAACGACAATCTTTCAAAATGAATAAATTAAGTCTGGATTATTCTCCTTTAAAAAATAATCTTCACTTTAGGAAATATTCAGCCCAGAGATTTTTTTTAATAGCTCCCTTTGCACATTTAAAGTAGGATTTTATTTTCAAACATTCAGTTTACACACAATTTCCAGAAACATTTTTATTTTATAAATCAAAATTTCTCTTGTATTTACTTTCTTCATTTTCCTGGGGCATATCTTCAATTTCTTATAAGGCTTTCAAAATCACATTTATAGCCTGTGAAGTATTTCCCACAATCAGATGGACAGTCTACCTTCAGATTGATTTGCCCATATTAAATGGCAATATCTGGAGAGAAAGCAAAATGTTTGGTCACAAAACAAAGGTTCCAAACCAGTACAGTCTACCTGGCCTACTTGTCAATCCTGGATGGACCTGAGCTGTTAGCAAGTGGCACAAAGCAATACTTCCACTTACATAGCACGAAGAGGGAGGAAAACAGGCATTTCTGTTATTTATCTAGTAATAAATGAACCTGGACAGCTTTTTTCCACTTACATCCTAAGGCATTTCATAACCCAGGAAGTATCTTAACTTTTTTCTTTGGTAAAACTAGACTAGATCTAAAGGAAATTATCTGCCTTCTCATTTAATTTATAGACTCTTTAATATAGCCTCACTTTTACTTCTTTGCACGCATTTTAACTGTGCCCTCCAACCACTGAGCATGTGTCTACACAGTGTGCCTGGTATGCTAACACATTTTGTGACATGCATTACTACTGGTCCTCACCTTTCCCCATGGAAAGTAGCTTGTGGTAAGGTGTGCCAACAAACCAGGCATGTCCTCCAGCTCTGACTGTTGATAAAAGTAATAAGTCCAATGCAACTGAAGAGGGCTTACATTCTTAAACATTATCAGTCAATTTCCCTTGCTTTGATGTTGCGTGCTGAAATGAAAGTATCAAGGATACTAGAAGCCAGAAGCCAGAGTTCCAGCTACTGCTTTGCTATTAACTACTCTTGGGCTCAAATTTTTCATCTAGATAATTGGGAGAGGGGGGGGAAGGAGGGAGGCATTGGACCAATTGACCCCAGAAGTTCCTTCTGGCTCTAGCATTCTTTGATTATTCAGATCAACCACACAGATACGATAAATTTCATGTAATTAATTGTCCATCAAAGTGCAAAAAAGATGTTAAACTGAACATACAATAGCTGTCTTGGTAAATGACTAGAAGCTAAATTGTGAACTCTCTAGTTCAGCAGAAAAAGATACAACAAGAAAAGTGAAGGTGGGAACCCTGAATCATTATCCTGAATGCTTCTAGACTAGAATAAATTAAAAGTTTTGATTTCAAAGGATCGGAGGATCATATATTTAAAACTAAAATGGACCATAGAGGCCATCCAGTGACAACCTCTACTTATACCAATGAAGAAACTGAGGCAAAAAGAGGTTAAGTCACTTGTTGTGGGTAGCACAACTAGTAAGTATGTGAGCTGGTATTGTAAACCAAATGTTTCTGACTCTAAATCCCATGTAATTCTTAGACTTTGATTCCCTAAAAAGTCTGGAGCTGAGAGATCCATAATCACTTAGACATATTATGGGGACTATGCTTCCATGAATGAGCCTCTAGGATGGTAATATCCATTAAACTTTAAGTTACTTGAAAGTAGGGATAGTTTCATTTTCTCTCTTTCTCTCTCTCTTTCTCTCTCTCTCTCTCTCCATATGTGTGTGTGTGTGTGTGTGTGTGTGTGTGCATATCTATACATATATATGTGTGTATGTGTGTGCATATGTATACATGTGGATATATAGATATATATAGATAGATAGATAGATATCCAGCATCTATCACAGTGCCTGCCTCTAGTAGATACATAATAAAGGGCTGTTGTCTGATTGAATAATTCAATAAGAATCTCAATTGGCAGAAAGTGTGATATAAGGTCACACATCTTAAAAAATGGTTTCCATAAGAAAGTGGATAGAAGTGAAACAAATAGATAGTGGGAACCAAGCTATGGAATTGTGGCAAGAAAAAAAAAATTAGATTATTATATAGAACAGTATGGCTATGGAGTCTTTATACATATGACTCATCATTGGACCATTATCCTCCACAATTGAGTTGAGATATTTCAGTAACTTTTCAAGCTGCTGAGAGAGATTTCTGGAAAATAGCCTCCAACAGGCAGAAAACACTGCACCTAATTATTTGCTTCTGGGCATATGACATCTGAAGAACGACTTTGTGTTTCCCACCACCACCATCCACAGCTAGGCTAGAAACTCAGAGGAATGAAGAGGGAATCAAATTACAACTTCCCTGGAGAAATAGGTGATTATACCTTTTTGCATATGGCTTTAGAGAATGTCTTATTACTCTATTCTCTTCTTTGTTACATTGTTTCACATCTTAATTAAATTATTTTGGCACTGGGTTTCTGTGTTTCTGGTATAGTCTAGCAAGACAGCAAGGATGTACTGAATGGGGGCTTGGACCAAGAATTGAATTGGTGATGACTTCACAACTACCACATTGAACCAGGGAGTAAAGAAGGTGTGCTGAATAACCAATATATACTTAAGGTCTGTCACTGTGTTATTTAAAAATAGACTAGTGTAGTAAATTGTACCTTAAGCATTATTTTCTTTTTCATTTTACAAAGCAAACCTGCTCTGATTCATAAGTTAAAAAATAATTTTTGTAGTGCTTTAAAATTTTCAATGTACTTTCCTCATAATTATAAATAACTGAAAAAAAGAAAAATAATAATAAACTGACAAATTTCATAACCCCATAATGTACAAGGTAATAATTTTATTATTTTCATTTTGCAGATGAGGAAACTGAGGATTACAGAGTTCATGTGGGATTTGTACCCATGCCTCTTACTCTATCATTTTCCCCATTATAGTATTCCACAACACATAGAAAACATCTGTTCTTTAGATATTCTACCACATTTAATTCAAAACTTATCATTAATGGATTTTCATTTATGTTTTGAAGCTTCCCTTCCAAAGCTTGAAGTCTTCCATGGAGTACATTCTGGGTTGAAGAATGAGTTGGACCTCAACGGGAAATTTCTTTTCTTTTTTTTTTTTTTTGAAAAGAACGATTATGCTGGTTTAATTTCTAATCATATCACACTCCCCACCCCCCATC
>JAQQSU010008323.1:0-12983 GCA_028627135.1 Pseudochirops cupreus | reverse complement strand
GTGACATAGGAGAGAATAGACTGGGGGAGGGGGGAAACACTGGGATGGCTGTTTTGGGGTGGTGGGTAGGGGAAAGACGGGGAGAAAATATGTAACTCAAAAAAATTTAATTAAAAAAAAGAAATTTAAATTTAAAATTGAATTAAACTTGAAGGTAGAATTCAGCTATCTGTTTAGAGAAAATTAAGTTCTCTTTATAAAGTTGCTCTTTTAGTCATAACCATGACAAAAACCACAACGTCCCATACAAACTCTACATTAATGGAGAGCTTCAGTTTTCTGTTTCTTCACACCTGGCTGAATTCATTTCACACAAATTATTTGGACTCCATAAAATATTTTGGAATTGCCCATTTTCTGGCCCTCTTAGTTTCTTCATTCCTTCACTCACACTTATGATGTGGTCTGAGGCACTTCCTTAAATGCCCAGTACTATCATGCAGAATGTGTAGAAACCACTTGTAATCAGGTGGTTTCCCCAGTATAAGGACCATTTTTGGGGGAGTGGGGAGAATTCAATGTCATTTAGTCAGGCCAGAATGATTAGGATGTAGTAATGAACTATTAGAGTAAATTATTATGATCCAACAGATTTCCTTGTGTGCTTGGCCAGCACAGAAACACTGATCATGACTAGTGAGTCACAAGACAGTCCCCTGTCAGAAAAAAAAAGAGGAATATGGATTAGGATGGCAAGGGAATTTGCATTGATAATAAAGATCTCTCAGAAGAGGAAATACCTTCTACCAATGTAAGTTCAGTGTCTTTTCCCCAGTTTATTGGGACAGATGCAGAGCACTCAGGAAGTTGAAGTGATTCATTCAGTGTTAAAGCCCCAAGCAAACATTGTAGAGGAAGGAATCCGCACAATTCCTTAGTCATGGGGTATCTTTTCTATTCCCCAGGAGAATCTGCATGATCAGATGTTCTTTCTCTGATGATGTTTGCAGCTCTAAAACACTATTACTATTCTATTTCTTAAAAAAAAAACAACAACAAAACAATTCATTCTATGAGATTCCAATTCTATTGACACTAAAAACAAATTGTATTTCATGTGTGTTGGGGTGGGCTTTTGAACAGCAAACAATATTCATGGGCTATCTGTCCATTTTCAACTTCTTTGAATTTCTAAAAATCCCAATTAGCTTTGTTGAAACCCACAAAGTAATATTTTACACTTTCACATATCAAAAGAAGGATTCATCTTCCAAAGTCCTTACCAAAGTGGAGAGTTTGTGGCATAGATTTTTTTTTTACCAAAATTACATATTTACACATTTGATATTTTATAATGAGGATTGATATTGAATAGTTTTTACTTCTTCTTTAAGGGAGGTCCCCATGTGCAAAACAGCAGACACTAGAATGGAAACCACTAGTGATAGCCATGGTAAGTTTTTTCACTTCATTTTTACATTTGGTTATTTCATTATACATGCAGTCACTGGAGGAATGTTCAGATTCAACCCAGTCAGTGAAAAAATTCTTAGCAACAACAGACTAATCCAGCAAACTTTTCAGAATGACACACTTTGAGAAATCCTTCTTGTAAATACTTTCATTAGAACATTCAATACTCACCTTTGCCACATACCAGTAGAACCTTTTCCTACAATTTCCACAAGAGTCATTGCTACACAGTCTTTTCCTACACACTCCATTCCATCACCAAATCCCCAGTCACCAAAGCTATCAACCATTTCCTCCCTTCCTTCTTCATAGGCACTTTGAGCCCAATGACACCCTGAGGATTTGCTACAATAGCGACTGAAGGGACTTCTCTGGATTACTGAGAAAAACTTATTTATAACATTAATCAAGCAGAATTTTAGCTATTTGGGAGGTAAAGACTGTACCTTCTTCATCTTTGCTTACTTAGCACCCCTGGTTGATATTTTCTACATGTTTCCTCATTCAATGGGGGAAATATCTGATTTACAAATATATGCCAGTAGAGAGTTTTAGATTTGGGGCCATTTTTTCATGGGGGATTTTCAACTGACTGATTACTCACATGAGTGAATGAAACACTTTTGTGAGTGGCAGAGGTTATAAAAATCTGTGTCTGCATCAGGATAAGTAGCTGACAGTGGAAACCTCTGCACTGACTCATCTGACTGGCAACACTCAGAAAACCTGGGGACTTAGAGAACTATCCGACACTTTTATTTCCCTTAGGAATTCTTTATGGGTACCCATTTGTGAACTCTTTGTATTGATGGTTTGCACATAAATGTCACACCTTTAGATGAAGAGAACATGGAGGCAAATGTTAAAAGCAGGGAACCACACACGGAGGAAGAAGGAGCAATATACTTCTTTGGGTGGTGAGCTCCCACATTTGCTATTAGAATTAGCTTTGTAAAGAGAACTGGGACACTCTGAAGACGTCCTGTGAGAAAAGAGACAAAGTCTTAATGAAAAAATAATCTCCAGCAAAATATATCTTTTAAATAATCTTTCCAACTGACATTAAACAAGTAGCATTTAAAATTTAAATGGCTACTACTGCAAAGACGGCACGAAAATGTATCATCTGCACATTACTTTGATTAAAAGGCCTACTACGCTCTGAGTTTCTTTATGTATTCACATCATCAGTCACTCCTTAGAACAGCATCGTTCAGGGTAGAATTATTCCCATAGCCTGTTACATTTACTAAAAACATATGAAAACCTTGGCAGTGGCTCTAGTAACTGAGTTATAGTGTCAACTGGTAAGAAAGACTTATGAGATTATTGATGTTTAATTTTACTGCTGACTCAGCACCCAGTTCAAGAATGAACTGACCAGAGGCAATACAACTCTACCTGAAAAATATGAATGTCAAACACTACTAACCATGTGTTTTAGGGAAAGAGACACTTAATGAAATTCAAAATATTGAATGATACTCATATTTTCAGTCTATAACAACCCACAAGTTACCATGCTCAACAAAAATACTACCACATTTTACTTACTATGATATGTCCATATTCATAAAACACTTCTGTGTTCTTTCAAAGGAAGTAAAGCTTGGTGGGGCAGAGCCAAGGTAGCAGAGAGAAACCATGAAGCTGCCTGAGCACTCCCCAGTTTCCCTCAGAAACAACATTAATAAGGCTTCTAAATGGATTCTGGAGCAACAGAACTCACAAAAAGATGGAGTCAAAGAATTTTCCAACCTAAAATAAGTTAGACAGACTTTTGGAAATGTCTTTCCACTTGGGCAAAAGGGGAGTACAGTCCAATGCTGATGGTGTCTGGGCAAGCCAGGTGGAAGATGCTCTTGGTCCCAGCACAGATGAGCAATTGAGGCTCCTTGGTCCTGACGCAGCAGGCCAGCAGTGAGACCTCCAGGCCCAATGCAGAAGGCAAAGTGTGCCCGCAGAACCCTGGCACAACAGGCACGAATAGGCCAGGCTATGCCAAACACAGTGAGCAAGCCAGAAGCCCCTCAGGAGCTTAGAGAGTCAATGACCAGATCCCTGCCACCCCGCACCAGAAGCTTGGTAGAGTGCTCCCAGGATCCTAGGAGCAGAGCTGAACCTGAAAAGTCACAAAATAAGATGAAAAAGGAGGAAGAAACTGAAGAGACCCCTAACTATAAAAAGCTGTTGTGCTGACAGGGAAGATCAAAACACAAACTCAAAAGTAGACATCAAAATACCTACACATAAAGGTCAAAAGGGAATATGAATCGATTTCAAACCCACAAAGTCCTCTTGGAAGAGCTCAAAAAGGATCTGAAAAATTAAGTTAAGAGAGGGAGAAGAAAATCTGAGAAAAGAAATTAGAATTACAAAGGAGAATTATGAAAAATGAGTAAACAACTTAGAAAAGGAAGCACAAATGTTGACTGATGAAAACAACAACTTAAAAAATAGAATTGGCCAAATGAAAAAAATCCACTGAAGAAACCACTCCTTCCAAAGCATCACTGGTCAAACAGAAAAGGAGGTACAAAAACTCACTGAAGAAAATAATTCCTCAATAGTTAGAATTTGGGGCAAGCGGAAGCCAATGACTCTACGAGACATCAAGAATCAGTCAAAACCAAAAGAAGGCAAAAAAGAGAAGAAAACGTAAAATACCTCATTGGAAAAACTGGCCTGGAAAATACATTCAGAAGAGATCATTTAAGAATTAATGGACTACCTGAAGGTCCATGATTTTAAAAACAGCCTGGATAACATCTTTCAAGAAATTAGTAAGGAAATCTGCCCTGATATCTTAGATTCAGAGAGTCAAATAATCATCAAAAGAATCCATTGATCAGCTTCTAAAAGATATCCTAAAATGAAAACTCCAAGGAAAACACTAGTCAAATTCTGGTATTTTCAGTTTAAAGAGAAAATACTGCAAGCAACGGGAGAGAAACAATTCAAATATCAAGGAGCCACAGTCAGTATCACACAGGACTTAGCAGTTTCTGCATTAAAGGAGTGGAGGGCTTTGAATATGAAATTCTGGAAAGCAAAGGAGCTTGGATTGCAACCAAGGATTCAAGTAACCTGCAAAATTTAGCATAATCTTTTGAGAGAAAAGATGGACATTCAATGAAATGTGGGAACTTGCAAATGTTCCTGTGAAAAGATCAGAGATGAAGAGAAAATTCCATCTTCAAATACAAGACTCAAGAGAAGCATAACAGATAAACAGAAAAGAAAAGAAGTCCTATGTTATTAAATAAGAATAAACTGTTTATATCCCCTACATGGGAAGATGATACTTGTAACTCTTGAAAAGTGTGTATCAAGTATGGCTGTTAGAAGGAGTATATTTAGACAGAAAGGTATGAGGGTATAGATTGATTTTGATGTGATGATATAAAAATTAAGGGGGGAAAAAGGATTATCTTGGTAGATAAGAAAAGGAGAAGACAGAAATGGATAAATTACATCACATGAAAAGGCACAAAAGAATTATTAGAGTAGAGGTAAAGGGAGGGGGGGTATGCATTATTGAAACTTTATTCTGACTAGATTTGGGTCAAAGAGGGAATAACCTACACACTCACTCGGGTACAGATATTTATCTTACCCATTAGGGAAGTATAAAGGGAAAGGGAAAAGAAAAGTGAAGGGATACTAAGACAACACAGGGCAGAAACAAAGGTGGAAGTAGGAGAGAGAAGGGGAAAGAAAAGAGGAAGGCTGATAGAAGGGAGGGCAGATTGAGGGAAATAGTGGTCAGAAGTAAAATACAGGTGAGGAGGAGACAGGGTGAAAGGAGAGAGAAAAGTATAAGCAAAGGGGAAAACAGGATGAAGTGAAATATACAGTAATCATAACTCTGAAGGAGATGAATTCTCCCATAAAATGGAAGTGGATAGCAGAGAGGGTCAAAAAACCAGAATCTTACAATATATTCTTTATCAGAAACACATCTGAAGAAGAGAGATACACACAGTGTAAAAGAAAAAGGCCAGAGCAGAATGTATATTATGCTTCAGCTCAAGGAAAAATAGCAAAGGGTGGTGACCCTGAACTCAGACAAAGCAAAACCAAAAGCAGATCTAATTAAAAGAGATAAGGAAGGAAACTGCATCTTGCTAAAATGTACCATAGACAATGAAGCCATATCAATGCTCAACATATATGCACCAAGTGGCATAGCATCCAAATTCTTAAAGGAGAAGTTAAATGAGTTACAAGAAGAAAAAGACAGCAAAACCATATTAGTGGGGGACCTCAACCTCCCCCTCTCAAAACTAAATACATCAGACCACAAAATAAACAAGAAAGAAGTTAAGGAGGTGAATAGAATTTTACAAAAATTATGTAAGACAGACCTCTGGAGAAAATTGAATGGGGACAGAAAGGAATAAACCATTTTCTAAGTGGTACACAGAACCTAAACAAAAATTAACCATATCTTAACACACACAAACCTTACAATCAAATGCACAAAGGCAGAAATATTAAATGCATCCTTTTCAGACCACGATGCAATAATAAATTACGTGGAACAAAGGGCCATGGAAAGACAGGCTAAAAACTTATTGGAAAATAAATAATCTAATCCTAAAGATTAGTTGGTTCAAAAAATAAATCAGAGGAACAATCAATAATTTCATCAGAGAACAACAATAATGAGACAACATACCAAAACATAAAAATAATGAGACAACATACCAAAAAAAAGACTAAATAAACATTTGCTTAATTTGATTAAAAAGAAGAAAGTCAAATTACCAGTATCAAATATGAAAAGGGTGAATTAACCATCAAAGAAGAGTTAATTAAAACAATAATTGGGAACTATATGGCCTGATTGTATGCCAACAAATTTGACAACAGAAGTGAAATGGATGAATATTTAACAAAATATAAATTGCCTAGATTAACAGAAGAGGAAATAAGTATACTTAACTGCAATTTTTAAATTTTTTTATTTTATTTTTTAATTATTTTTTCAATTTTCTTTTTAAAAATTTATTTATCCTATTTTGGGGGGTGGTCTTTTTGGAGGGGGAAAGGCAAGACAATTGAGGTTAAGTGACTTGCCCAAGGTCACACAGTAATTAAGTGTTAAGTGTCTGAGGGCACATTTGAACTCAGGTCTTCCTGAATCCTGGGCCTGTGCTGTATTCACTGCCCCACCTAGCTGCCCCATTTAACCGCAATTTAGAAAAAGAAACTGACATCAATGAACTCCCTAGGAAAAAATCTTTAGGGCCAGATGGATTTCCAAGAAAATTCCACCAAACATTTAAAGAATTAAATCCAATACGACATAACCTATTTGGAAATAGAGGTGAAGAAGAATTCTACCAAATTCCTTTTAGGATATAAATATGGTGTTGATACCTAAACTAGGAAGACCCAAAACAAAGAAAGAAAATTATAGACCAATTTCTCTTATGAATGTTCACGCAAAACTTTTAACTCAAGTATTAGCAAAGAGATTACCGTGATTTATCATGAGAAGAATGTACTATGACCAGATGCAATTTATACCAGGCATGCATAGCTGGTTCAATATTAGGAATGCTATCAAAATAATTGAGCATATCAATAACAAAACTAACAGATATCATATAATTCTCTCAATAGATGCAGAAAAAGCTTTGGATGAAATACAGCACCTATTCCTATTAAAAACATGAGAGAACATAGAAATAAATGGCGTTTTCCTTAGAATGATAAGCAGGATCTATCTAAAACCATCAGCAAACATTATACATAATGGGCGTAAGCTAGAAGCATTCCCAATACAATCACAAAGGAAACAAGGATACTCTTTATCACCACTATTATTCAATATAGTCCTAGAAATCTGGCCTTAGTAATAAGAAAAAGAAATGGAAGGAATTAGGATAGGCAAGGAGGAAAGCAAACTAAAGTCTTTGCAGAAGATATGATGGTATACTTAGAGAATCCTAGAGAATCAATGAAAAAACTACTTAATTAGCAAGTTTAACAAAGTTCCTGGATAAAATAAACCCACACAAAGCATAAGAATTTCTATATATTACCAGCAAAGTCCAGCAGCCAGAGTTAGAAAGAGAAATTTCATTTAAAATAATGGTAGGCACTATAAAGTACTTGGGAATCGAACTGCCAGTATAAACCCAGGAACTATAGGAACACAATTACACAGCACTTTTCATACAAACAAATAGTCAGATGCAAACAACTGGAAAAATATCAATTGCTCATGGGGTGACTGAGCTAATTTAATAAAAATGACAATTGTATCTAAATCAAGTGACTTATTCATGGTCATATCAATTAAACTCCCCAAAATTATTTTACAGAGCTGGAAAAAATAATAACAGGATTCATGTGTAAGAATAAAAGGTCAAGAATATCAAGCGAAACAATGAAAAAAATGCAAAAGAAGACGGCCTACCGAACTAGATCTAAACTGCATTATAGAGCAGCAATCACTAAAACTATTTGGTACTGGCTAAGAAACAGAGTGGGAGATCAGTGGAAGAGACCAGGCACACAAGGAACAGTAACAAACGACTATAGTAATTTCCTACTTGAGAAACCCAAAGACTCCAGTTTCTGGGATAAGAACTCTCTTTTTGATAAAAATCGCTGGGAAAATTGAAAAAATAGTATGGCAGAAACTAGGCATAGAACCAACATCTCACACCTTGTCCAGGGGTGGGGAACCTGTGGCCTTGCTTGGGCGTGGCCATTTGACTGAGTCCAAATTTTACAAAGCAACTCCTTTTATTAAGGGGATTTGTTCAGTGAAGTTCGGATTGGGTCAAGGGACTGTACCTAAGGTTGCATGGGTACACGATTTAGACATAAAGGGTGATACTGTAAGCAAATCAGGAGAGCAAAGAATAGTTTCCCTGTCAGATGTATGGAGAAGCAAAGACATTTATGACCAAACAAGAGATAGAGAACATTATGAAATGCAAAATGGATCATTTTGATTACATTCAATTAAAAAGGTTTTACACAAACAAAACCAATTCAACCAAGATTAGAAGGAAATCATAAAGCTGGGAAATAATTTTTATAGCCAGTGTTTTTGATAAATACCTCATTTCCCAAATATGTAAAGAACTGAATGAAATTTATAAGAATACAAGTCATTCCCCAACTGATTAATGGTCAAAGGATAAGAACAGGCAGTTTTCAGATGAAGAAATTAAAGCTATCCAAAATCATATGAAAAAATGCTCGAAATCACTATTGATTAGAGAAATATGAATTAAAACAACTTTGAGATACCACCTCACACCTAGAAGATTGGCTAATATAGCAGTAAAGGAAAATTATAAATGTTGGAGAAGATATGGGAAAACTGGTACATTAACACATTGTTGGTGGAATAGGGAAATGATCCAGCATTCTGGAGAGCAATTTGGAACTATGCCCAAAGGGCAAAAAACTGTGCCTATTTTTTGATCTAGCAATACCACTCCTAGGTCTGTATCCCAAAGAGATTATAAAGACGGGAGAAAAGATCCACATGTACAAAAATATTTATAGCAGCTCTATTTGAGGTGGCAAAAAATTAGAAACTGAGGGGTTGCCCATAAATTGGTGAATGGCTGAACAAGTTGTGGCATTTGAATGTAATGGAATATTCTATTGTTCCAGAAGACATGATGAGCAGGCATACTTCAGAAAAACCTGGAAAGATTTACATGAACTGATGCCAAATGAAGTAAGAAGAACTAGGAACTAGGAGAGTACTGTACACAATAATAGCAACATTATGTGATAATCAATTGTGAATGACTGAGCTTCTCCACCATACAATGATACAAGACAATTCCAAAGGACTAGTGATGGAAAATGCTAACTACATCCAAAGAATGAAGTATGGAACTTGAATGAAGATTGAAGTATACTATTCTCACTTTTTTGTTATTTTTGTCTTTCTTCAGGTTGTCCCCTTTTTTTCTGACTCTTCTTTCACAATATGAATAACTGGAAATACTTTTAACATGATTGTACATATATAACCTATATTAGACTGTTTGCTGTCTTAGGGAGTGGGGAGGGAAAAGGAAGAAAAAAAATTTGGAATTCAAATTCTCACAAAAAAAGAATGATGACAACTACTTTTTCATATATTTGGAAAAAATATGAAAAGCTAAAAATAAGTAAACCTTTGAGTTTGCTTTCTTTCAGTTGCAAAATTGAGAAAAGAATGTACAAAGCATGCACGCGCTTGTGCACATGCACACACATTAAGCACAATGTAAGAAGGAAAGCTTCATTTTCTTCTTCCTATACTTGAGATGGAACTGATCATGGTTTAGTTCCCTTGCCCTCAAGGAACCATTTCTCAGTTGTTCCTCTTCTAGTCCTTTTCCTTCTTTTCTTACCCCCACTTAGGTTTATGATTCCGTGAACCTATCAAATATTCCATTCTTATAACATACTGCAGACTTTTTCAGCATAAGGTATTCTTTAAAAGGCTGAGAATTATCTGACACTATTTTATCCCTCAACATATGCTTAGAATCTATTTCAAGTCAGAAGTTGTCTCTCATCATAATCACAAATTTTAAATGGGAGAAATAAATGTCATGGAGCCATGCTAGCATTACTGTGCTCCAAGAATGATCTATGAGAGTAAAACACGGGTTCCAGCCAAGCATATTTCTCCAAAGGGAAAGACTTAGCAGACATGAAAAAGCAATAAGGATAGGACTAACACAGTCACCTGTCAAAAGAAAATAAAGAATACGGATTGTGATGGGAAGTATGACTGCACTGATAAAAAGACCGCCAAGAGGAGGAAACTCCCTCTACCAAGGAAATTTAGCCTTCTTTTCCCCATTTATCAGGGTAGATACCAAGCATTCTGAGAGGTATCCTGGCACTTTTGTATGTTCAAACAGCAACAGATACAGTCCGGGTGAGAGTCCACTCTGACCTTCAGAGGGCCAGTCTTTCTACTCCCTGGGTAGCTTGGAGTGAACCACTTAACTTCTAATGGTTGTAGTTTCCTCCTGAGTACAATGAGTGTGTCAGACTGGGTGCCCACTTTCTTTCTGACCTCTTTTCCAGCTCTATCATATTATTCTCATTTTGTCTATATCCAGAATGCTGAAGCTCTTGCCACTCTATGAGAATGCGATGCAACAGTGCAAACAACTGTTTCCATTGGTTTCCATGCTTTTTTATGGTAAATAGTACATTGTGAGTTTTCTCTACATTGGAAACTTCTTTAGAAGTATAAAAATTCCAATTTTCTCAAGATCCACAAATACATGTAATATTTCAAGGAATAAGAGACAACCAGAGAGGGAAGTTGAACAAATGACATAGAGACTCAGAAAATTAAAATTATTTTTACAGTGATATGGAGAGACTCCCCCTCAATCAACTGGATTCATCTTCTAATGTCCTTACCAACAGAAAGGGTGGTTGGAAAGTTCTTTTTTAGTGAGGTCATATTCATACATTTGACATTTGAAAATGAGGAATTATATTTAAAATATTACTGCTTGTCCAAGGTTGGTTCCCATGTGCAAGGCCATCGAAAACAGATGGTTTTCTAGTGATGGTCACGGTGAGTTTCTCCACTTTATTTTTATCCCTGTTGATTTGATCATACGTTAGTATAGAAATAATGTGCAATATAATAATAATAATGTGCAAAATTTCTTCAGAATGGCACACACTGAAGAATTCCCCTCTGAATGAATACCCCACTAATCACACTTAGTCACTGACTCAGGAACACTTCAAAGGCCTAATTCATGCACAGGAACAGTCAGTGGCCCTTCCGTCCCACGCCAGTAGAGCCCTTCTCTCAAGTTCCCATAAGAATTGTCACTAGATTCTTTTTCCTGTTGTTGTTCTTCTTGTTGTTTTTTAATCATGTCTGAGTGTTGTGACCCCATTCGGGTTTTTCTAGGCAGAAATACTGGAATGGTTTACCATTTCCTTCTTCAGCTCCTTTTCCTGAGCAAGAACTAAGGCAAACAGGCTTAAGTGACTTGTCCAGGGTCACTCAGCTATTTAGGGTTTGAGGCCAGATTGGAGTTCGTGAAGATGCGTCTTCCTGACCTCAGGACCAGTACCCTATCACCTGTGCTTCCTAGCTGTCTTTTTCTACATACCCCCATCTAATCAGCAAACCCAGCAGCCAAAAGTATCAGCAGTAAAGCTCTCGTGTTCGCCTTTGCTTTTTCACAATAACGTGTTGTGCAGGACCATCTACTGAATCTTCCTCTTCCACTTCAGTACGGAGCGAGTGTATTCTCTTTTGGGCAGCTAGGCGGTTCACTGGATAGAGTGCTGGGCCTGAAACCAGACCCACCTTGGTGCGTTCAAATCCAGCCTCACGCTTACTAGCAGTGGGACACTGGGCAACTGCAACTCCGTTAGCCTCAGTTCCTCATCTGACAATGAGCTGGAGAAGGAAATAACAAAGCATTTTACTATCTTTGCCAAAAAAATCCCAAACGGGGTCAAGAAGACACCACACCACCACCACCATAAACTTTTGTATATCAAACAGAAAAAAAACCCCCAACTGATTTATATAGCTTTAAACCAGTAGAATACTAGTTACCTGGGGGCAATTGCTGCGTCCTTGGCCATCTTTTCTTACTTTCACACCCTTGTCAGAACAGATGCTTTATATGCTTGTTAAACTGATTAGTATTCAATGGAGGAAGTGCAAACTGAGTTACAAATAGATCACACAGACAGCTTTAAAAGTCAAACCCTTTTTACATTAGAGGTTTTTCTGTAACTGGCGTTACTCATAGGAGTCAATGATAAATTTTGACGGGAGGTGGGGGATGGTGGAGAAGGGTTGAAAAATCCCGTGTCTGCATCCGTGGGAGGAAAATCCAGATTTGGAACCTTCTCTGTTGAATCATCAGATTGGCAAATCATCAGGGATCTGTGGCCTGGCTCTTTATTGTCACTCTTCATGCTTTGTGTGTACACATTTGAATTCTTTGTATTTATGGATGAAAAAGGGGTATGGTAGAGAGTCCCCATTACCAATAGAGAGGAAGAGAGTGAAACACCTTACCATCATGGAAGGTAACCTTTCATTTTTGCCTATAATTTTATTAGAATTAGCTTTGGAACGAGCACCAAGATAATTTGAATGGGTTCATTTTAGAAAGTGTATAAAGTTCTAATGAAAACAATCTCTAAGAAAATGTCTCTTTCAATAATCTCTCAAAGTGACCTCAAACACAAGACTAAGCAACTAGCTTTTAAACCTTAATGGGTTCTGCTATAAAGATGGCACAAGTATACATCATCAACACCCTTCCTTTTATGTGTATTGGCCAATTCTAATGTCTTTGCCATTTTCAGTCACTTCATGTAACATAATTGTGTTATCTCGAATTGAAATCCTTTCCATTCATTAAAAGACAGTGAAAGAAAGCCATTTCAGTGACTCCAAACAGTCAAGGCCTACTGTGACTTGATAAGAAAGGATGAGGAGATGATTCAGATTTGATTCTGCTTCTGAACCAGCACACAAATCAAGAACTGACTGGAAAGCACATGGCTTTACCCAGGAGGGTAAAAATGAA
>JAQQSU010008322.1:0-12984 GCA_028627135.1 Pseudochirops cupreus | reverse complement strand
TAGATTTATTGAGCCAGAATGAATTTTATGTAGCATTGTATTCTTATCTCCATTCACTGACTCTGTATCTTTAATAAGGATGTATTTAAAGCAACCTAAAAGAACAAGGATTAATAGACACAGAGATGTGCAACTGAATTTATATTAGTTTTATCTATTTGTTAGATGACCTGAGTTTAAATCCTAGCTCTCATACTCATAACTTAGATAAGTTACTTAATATCCCTAGACCTCAATTTCCACATCTGTAAGTGAAAGGGAAGGACAGCCAAGATGGCAGAGTAGAGGCAACAATTCATCTAAACTCTCCCAATATTCCTCTCCACACAATAAAACCTTAAATTGAATTTTGGAGCAATAGAGGCAATAAAAGATCAGGATGATATTTTTCTACCCCAAACTAATTTAAGAGGTCAACAGGAGATGTTTGTGACATTAGAGTTGGGGGCCATCCTGGAATACACATAGAAGGAACACCAGTATTGGGTTTTGGAGGTGGCCATGACAATAGCAGCAGTAACTTTAGGAAGTCTCAGCCCAGTACGAGTAAGGATATCAGAAGACTAGTCAGAAAGACATTACAGGGGACCATGATCTGACATCAGTCATGGAACTAGGAGCAGTTTTGCAAATCTGTTGCCTGTACAAAGTTCTGAGTAACGACTCCAAGATGGAGAGGAGTACTAACATTTGTAGCTGCAGGAGAGCAAGGACCCCAGTCACAATTCCAAGACCCAGAGGAACACTAGCACTTATGGTTCCAGGGGAGTGGTAGTCATTTCTATGTAAAGACCAGAGAACAGATGAGGAACTCAGTGATCACAATTCTTCTTGGATCTCAGCACCTTGGAAACACTGAAAACTTGAAGACCTCCAGAATTAGGTCTGAAAGTATTAGCACAAAAAATCTGAAGCCTGGGACAGTGTCTCCCAGCCTAGGTGAACAGAGCTGAACTTTAACATAAAGTTCAAAGGCAGGAAATAGACTGGAAGAATAAGCAAACAACAACGAAAAAAGAGGTTGACCATTAAAAAAAGTATCATGGTAGACCAAGATACAAATTCAGAAGACAAAAATGTGAAATCAGTATAAATATCCAATGCAAATTAGGTACAAAACCAACAGGAATTCCTGGAAGAGTTTTTTTTTCTTGTTTTTAAGGGAGATAAGAATGATAGAGGAAAATTGGAAAATAAATGAGAGAGGTATAAGAAAATTATGAAGAAAAACCAGTAACTTGGTAAAAAGAGGCACAAAAATACTGAAATAAAGGGAAAAAAAGCTTAAAAAATAGAATTGGTCAAATGGAAAAGGAAGTACTAAAATCCACTGAAGAAAATAATTCATTAAAAATTAGAATGAACAAGTAGCATCCAATGACTCTGTGACATCAAGAAGCAATAAAGTGAAGTCTAAAGAATGAAAAAAAATAGATACGAAATATCATGACAAAAAAAAATGGATCTGGCAAATAGATTGAAGAGACATAACTTAATAATTATTGGACTACCTAAAAGTCATGATCAAACAGCTTAGACATCACATTAAAAATACTTACAAAGTAATTCTGCCACCAACATCTCAGAACTGGAAGGTAAAATAGAAAAAAAAAAGAATTCATTGATCACTTCCTGAAAGAGATTCCAAAATGAAAAGACCCAATAATATTAGAGCAAATTCTAGAGCTCTTGAGTCAAGGAGAAAATGTAAGTAGTAAGACAGAAACAATTCAAATATCATGGAGTCATAGTCAGGCTCATACAATATTTAACAACTACCCTGTTAAAGGAGTGGAGGTTTTGGACTGTTATTCTGGAAGGTAAAAGAGGTAGGATTATAAAAAAAAATAACCTAAGCAGCAAAACTGAGTATAATGTTTCAGGGGAAAGTGGACATTTAACAAAACAGAGGACTTTTAAATATTCCTGATGAAAAAAATCAGAGCTGAATAGAAAATTGGACTCTCAAACACAAGACTCAAGAGAAGCATAAAAAAATAAACATAAAAGAGAATTCATAAGAGACTCAATAAGGTTAAACTCTTTACATTCCTATATAGGAAGCTGATATATATAACTCCTAAGAGATTAGATATAATAATTATAATTATTAATATAGTAAGAAGGAGTCTGCATAGACAGCGGGGATAGATATGAATTAATTATGCTGTGATGATCTCAAAAAATAAAAGCAAGAGAACAATGATGCACTGGGTAAAGGAGGGAAAGAGAGGAAGAATGAAAGAAATTATTTTTAAAAGGCATATAAGGAAAAGCTTTTAAAATAGAGGTGAAATGGAGGGAGTTTTGTCATGGGCAATTTTTGAACCTCACTGTCATCTGAATTCTTCCAAAGAGTGAAGAATATATATGCACACTCAATTGGGTATAGAAATGTATCTTACACACAAGGGAAGTAGGAAGCAGAAGATAAGAGAAAAGGGGCCGGTAGGTAATAAAAGGAAGGGTGGATTAATGGAGGCAGTGGCCAGAAGCAAAACTGATTTTGAGTAGGGACAGGGTGAAAAGAGAGTAAAAAGGATAAAGAGAAGAAAATACAATGTAGGTAAATAAACAGTTAATTATCATAACTGTGAATGTGAATGGGATGATATCTCCCATAAAATGGAAATGGATAGCAGAATGGATTAGCAACCAGAATCCAACAATATGTTGTTTACAAGAAGCACACTTGAAACTAAAAAACACACACAGTTAAAATAAGGGGATGGAGCAGAATCTATTATGCTTCAATTGAGGTTTAAAAAACAAATACAAGGGTAGCAATCATTATCTCAGACAAAGCAAAAGCAAAAATAGACCTGATTAAATAACAGGGTTTAACCACATTTTTGCTAAAAGATATGCTAGACAATGAAATAATATCAAACATTTTTACAGCAAGTTTCTCAGATAAAGGCCTCATTTTTCAAATATATAGAGAACTGAGTCAAATTTATAGAAATAAGAGTCACTCCCAATTGACTAATGGTCAAAAGTTATGAACAGCCAGTTTTCAGAAGAAGAAAACAAAGGTATGTATGAAAAAATGCTCTACATCACTATTGATTATAAAAATGCAGATTAAAACAACTCTGAGTTACCACTTCACACTTAGAAGGCTGGGTAACATGACAGAAAAGGAAAGACAGATGCTGGAGGGGAAGTGGAAAAATAGAGACACTAATACACCATTGGTGGAGTTGTGAACTGATCCAACCATTTTGCAGAACAAGTTGGAACTATGCCCAAAGGTTTATTAAAACTGTGCTTTGGACCAGCCAAATAGATCCCAAATAGATCAAAGAAGAAGGAAAAGGACCTGTATACACAAAAATAAAGCAACTTTTTTTTGTATGTGTAGTGGCAAAGAATTGGAAATTAAGATGTCCATCAACTGGGGAATGACTGAGTAAGGTGTAGTATACGATTGTGATAGAATACTATTTTTATAAGAAATGACAAGTGGAACAGTTTCAGAAAAACCTGGGCAGACCTATATGATTCAGAACAAAGGGAGCAGAACCAGGATGTCACTGTACACATTAACAGTGATATCATAATGATGATCTGATCAGCTGTGAAAACCTTAGCTGCTCCAGTCCATAGAATGATTCAGGACAATTTTGAGGAACTCTGTATGCAAATTGAAGTTTATTTTTTAAACATTTTTATTCTTGCTTCTTTCGAAACATGGCTAATATGGAAGTACGTTTTGCACGATTTCATATTATAATTGATGCCATCTTACTTTCCTTCTCAAATGGTGAAGGAGAGACTGGAGGAAGGGAGAGAATTTGGTGCTTCAAATTTAAAGATAATGTTTAAAATGAATACATAACAAATCTTAAAACAAAAGCAGTGAAACGGTTGAATGAGATGGCCTCTCGCATGCCTTTTGGCACTAAATACATTATCCTAATGCTTATAAATCCCACCAGAAAGTTAAAAGTTGAACTTAAGTAATTTATTCAATGATATGGAATGTGAAAACCTCAGTCCACACTAGTGATTTCCCATCTTCTTTTTGGTTCAACATTGTGGGCAATGAATAAATCCCCACTATCATGTAGGTGCCAATTCTGACAAGAACCACTGCTTCCAAAAGTCATTATTCATCAGATTTGCTAAACAGAAATGACTTATAAGCTGTCCTTATTGGTGACATGAAAAATAAAGATATGGCCAGTTATGGCATTTTTGTAAAACTGAGAAAGTTGAAACTAGAAGACACAAAATCTCTCATCCCCCATTTACATCCAAATATATCCATCTTGATAGTCAACACCTCTTTTCCTTCCCTCCTCTCAGAAAAAGACACTTAGTCTTTCAAAGATCAGCTCTTCCATCTGTGCTTTTGACATCAGCTCTCTTTCTCTGGGAATGTGCTGTGTTATCTATCTTTTGTCTCAAGCATTTTAAGTCTCTTCCTTTTTGTTAGCCCTCTCCTGTGTTCAAATGGGTAGGTGCCTTCCCTTAGAGAACAATTCTTCTTTGATCTTCTGTCCCACTAGACACCATCATATTTCTCTTTTCTTTTCCTATTCCTTTCCAAACTTGTTAAATGAGATGTATGTATATGCTGCCACAATTAACAAAGTAACAGAAACAAACAATCCATGTTCTCATTATCTTGCCCACTTCAGTGGTTTGAGTGATCTGTGAGCTAGCCCTCATTATCCATGATAAGAAGCATACCTGTCCCTTTTGCATCTTCTCATCCCATTGGATTCTTGACCATGTTCTCTAAAAGAACTTCCATATTGATGTAGTTTTTCTCCAAATTGTTTTCCTTGTTCTACTTGTTTCATTTTGCATTGGTTCATGTAAGTCTATTTACAATAATTTTTTAAGTGCTTACTATTTACCAAGTCCTGGGGATACAGGAAAATACTCTCCTTGCCCAGAATGAGCTCATCTTGTAATGTGCAAAAGAATTGTGAAAGAACTAGGTACAAATAACATATATAAAATATAAGCAAAAGGTAACCTCAGAGGAACAGGAAGACCTGAGTTTAAATTTGACCTCAGGATCTTACTAACTGTGTGACCCTGGGCAAGTCACTTAACCCTGTTTGCCTCAGTTTCTTCATCTTTAAAATGAGCTAGAGAAGGTAATAGTAAAACACTGCAGCATATTTTCCAGGAAAATCCCAAATGGGAGAGTCTTCCACAACTGAAACAATTTACTAACAACCAATCTCAGAGGGAAGGTACTAGCAATGTCATCTTCTCATGTTTCTCTAAGAAGACATTTCCCTGATAATACATATTTTACCTGAAGAGGCAGCATGGCAAAGTGATTAGTGAACTGATTTCAGAACCATGATGGCCTGGGTTGAAGTCCCACTGAAGATATATGCTAATACAACCCTGGGCAAGTCATTTGAAATTTCAGTATTCTAAGCAATTTCTATAAGTTGCAGTAATAATACTACATGTATTGGTAGAGAAAGGTTCCTTACCAAGGTGTTCCTTATAATATAAAATCACAGGTCCCCTCTTTACCCTAACATACCTATTTCACTACTTCTTCATGGGGCGTGACTGGAAATATGTTGCAGTCTACTTATGCCATTTCAGTTCGGATATGTTGAGTGTGAGATGTTTATGGGACATTCAGTTCAAGATATCCAAAAGACAGTTGGCATGGCTGTATTTCAGGAGAGAGAATAGAGATAGATGTAAAGATCTGGAAATCATCTAGATAGAAATGGCAGTTCTACCCATGGGACCCATGAGAGTGTAAAACAGAGTCCTTAGGGACCCCTATCATTAGAAGGGATGGCATGGGTGAATGTCAGCAAAGGTACAGGGATGAAGTGGTCATTAATATAGGAGAATGAAGAGAACAAAGGGTCTCAAAAGCCTAGAGAGGAGAGAACATACAGGATTAGGTAATGCTCAACAGTTTCCAACGCTACAGATAGTTCAAGACGGCTGACAATTGAGAAAAGTACAATAGATTTGGCAATTAACAGATTTTTAGTGACTTTGGAGAAGGCAGTTTCAGATGAATAATGCAGTCAGAAGCTATACTGAGTGAGTGGAAAGATACCATTAGGATGGCTTTCTAAAGAAGTTTAACTGATAAGAGGAAGAAAGATACAAGAGGAGAGCAAGCAGAGATGGCAGGATCTATTGAGAGATTTTTAAGGAAAGGAGAGACATGTGCATAGTTGTAGGAAACAGAAAAAAACAATTTGCTGGAGAAATTGAGAGGGGATGGTATATGTAGATGGGTTAGCCTTGGCAAAAAGATCCAACTTTTTACCCAAGATCAGAATGAAAGAAGATACTTTATGCTATTTACTTGTTGAATCTAAAAAAGGTTAAGTGACTTGCCTACGGACAGTCAGCTAGTAAGTATCAGAGCTGTGCTTCAGAAATAGCTCCTAAGGCTCCCTGATAACAGTGATCATATTATCAAGAATACATTTCCTTGTTTTATGCTGCAGTTGATGATTATAAATAGAAGGATTTTGAACAGTTATCTTAGGAGGTACACTTAACAAGGAATTACATATTCCGTTAGAACATGCTTAAAAGATTGTTTGAAGGCATTTAAGACTACATCTTGCTCTTCTAAGTCAATTGCCTTCCTGTAATCAACAAGCAATAAACACAGTGGGATCTTCTATTTGCTGCCCCTTTCAGTCAAATATGTAACTTTAAAGATGTACTAGCTATAGAAAATCATTTGCAAACAACTTAGCCATTTCCTTCTCATATTTTCTTTAAAGATCCTCTTGATATATGTGTAAATCATTCTCATGTAAGTCTTATAAGGTTGAAAAGGAAGGATGTGGGCCAGCAGTTTGTGATGTTCTTTAGGTTTTGATAATATAATTCATTATGTTTCCATTCTTTTGAGATTTTTCCCCTCATTGACATGTGTTGGAAAATAATTCCTCAGCACCTTGAAGTTTTTGGAATGTATTGAGTGTTATCTGGGTGTTCTCCATATATATTCAGTTTGCTCTGTTTTTCCTGATTTTTTCTAAGTTCAATTTGAACAGAAACCCTGATTCTCAGCATTGGAAGAAAACTCAGTTCACCAATTCCAATGTATATCCAAGAAAAACAAAACAAAACAAAACAATTCTTTCTGTACCATACCTGATAAGTGGTCATTCAGTCTTTCTTTTTTAAGATCCCCTGCGATGAGAAAATCGCAACTATCTGAGCTAGCCAATTCTACTTTTGAATTGCTCCCACTGAGAAGCTGGTTGTTTTCCCCAACATCAGCTCAAATTAGCCTTTATGTGATTTCTACCCATTATCATTAGTCCTGCCCTTGGTTACCAACTCAAAGCCTTTCCATGTAATATCTCTTCAAACACTTAAAATAAAGCTTGTCTTACCAGGGTAGAAGTCTCCATATACTTCAATTGATACTCATAGAATGATCTTAAGACTCAGCCAACTTAGGCGTCTTCCTCTGGATATCAATATTTCTAATAAAATAGGAGACAAGAATTTAAAACCATATGTGAATTATGGTCTGACCAACGTAGAGATTCTCAGAAGGCTTGAACTCAATTCCCTTCACTTTCATGATTATTTCCTTCTGTCCATCTTCTATTTTTCCCCTAATAAAATATTGATTTTGATGTTTTCTCTAAGATGTCAATGGTCTGATAGTGTACAAAATCATATCTTCTCATAGGACATAGAGGAATGCAGTGTTAAGGTTCAATTCAGGTGGTTCCACTGTCAATTATGAAAGACTATGGAACATTGTCCAAAACAATAGTTAATCATGACTTCTCAAAGCTGAATCATGCTTTCTGCCCCTTGGTACAGAGATGATTAGGGGCATAGAACTGTATTACATTCTCCTTCATGGTCAAGGTATAGATTTGTTTTGTTTGACTACATATATTTTAAAAGGAAGGAGTTCTACTTGAGGGAGCAGCTAGTTTAATATAGTGGTCAACAGGAAAAAATAGAAAAAAATATAATATAGCATCCACTTTGACCCACTCTCCCAACCACCGCTCCCACTGGCACATCAAATTTCTAGTGCTGCCATTCCCCAAGCAGGTCTCTATGATGAAGAGTCAGCGTGGCAACTCCTAATAGATCTGGTGGTCTCTACTACTGAGAGATTGTTGAGTTGACCTCTGAAGGTTCTTCCACTTTTCAAAGCTCACAATAATATTTATTATCTGGTCCACTCCACACATAAATGCTCATTTACATAAGATTAAGATAAGATAAATATGAAAAATACTTTCTTTAAATGTGCACACATGCATACACAGAGAAACATATATTCATAGGCATATGGAAACCAGGTGATAAAATACAGTTTGCCATTGCCCATCTCCCATGCAACAGCTTACAACAATCTTCCTTGCTCAAAAACCTCCAGGTAATGGGGCAGCTAGTTGGTGCAGTGAATAGAGGACCAACCCTGGAGTCAGGAGGACCTGAGTTCAAATCCAACCTCAGACACTTAACACTAGCCATGTGACCTTGGGCAAGTCACTTAGCTCCAATTGCCCTGATTTTCCCCCTCCAAAAAAAAAAAAAAGCAAAAGCAAAAATAAGCAAACAAAAAACCACCAGGCAAGAGAATGAGGAATCATCATCTTTTGTATGAACACATTCCAACTCAACCCATATGAAGTCCTGCGTTCTCACACCTCTTCAGCCACTCAGAAGACTTAATGCAACCACATTATACTGTTAACAAAAAAAAAATCACAAGTCCATGAGACATTCATTTCAGCTGGATTTATTACAAGAGAAATGAACATGCATGTAGGACTGCTATACCAAGAACAACGGAGTTCACAATCCAGGCAGAAACTTGCACAGTTATGAGTAGTAACAAGGTGGAAGTCTCAGGGGGAAAAGGAGAAGATAATCACCTCCCAAATGGGAGTGACATGGGAGAGGAAGAGAGCAGAAGGAGAGGGAAAATGATTAATCTCCTCCTGAAGGAGAGTAATAAGGGAGGAAGAACATGAGTAAGTAGGATGGCAAAAACAGCTTTCTTTCCCTTTGGGGAACTGCTAAAGTATAAACATAGGATGTTCTGCTTATCTACAAGAGTTCAAGTCACACAAACAGTTTCTCAGTCTGGTGCAGATCTACTAGTGCCTATCTTGTAAGGTCCAGTGCATCTGGAAAATATTGAAACTCAAAAAGAAAGGCTAAGTTGGTTTCAGGGCAATGTTGCTAAACCTGAGTCATTATGGTCCAAACTGACTTTCAGTTTTCTTTATAATAGACTGTCAGCAGACAGAGAATATCACCTATGTTCTGTATAACCCAAACTGGCACATGCTCAAAGAGATGGTTCCTCAGTGACCAGCCCCCACATTATAATATTTAAAGAAAAAAAAAAGAAGAAAAAAAGAAAATACTTTTAAAAAAAAGGAAGAAAATTTGTCCCATTTTCTGCTGGTTTAATTACTGACTGCTCTTGGGATAATGTTTCTCAGTTGCCACATGCTGGGTTTTGTATGATCTTTTTTTGGTTTTTTTTAGCTTCCATTGCATTTTGCTGCTATATGAGTCAATATTTATCTATTTCAGCATCTGGCACAGTGTTTTATAAATGAGCTTCTAATCTTAATTGGTGCTACCATTGGCTATCAAGATTTTTTTTCCTCTGGTTAACAAGAAAATCATGTGTTAGTAGGCTAAGGAAGTTTATAGTCTCTTTAAAGATCCTTTTTATGGTGACTGTATTTATCAGTTAAACTTTTACAAGAAAAGGTGATGTCCAAGGTTAATATCTTTTGCCCTTTGCCAGGTCCCATTTATCATTATCAGGGACTGATTTGAATACAAACCATTGAAGCTGTTGCATCTATCTGTGGCATTCCCTTTCTCATCTTTATGATTTCTGTTAATTTTATGTTGATTTTGATCTTTAATCAATGGCCTGACTTTGCACAGAATGTTGATTCTGATATGACTCCCACAGAGATGATTAGGGGCATAGAATTGGATTGGATTCCCCTTCTTGGTAAAGGTGTAGACTTGTTTAGTTTGATTACATATATTTTTTAAAAAGAGAAGTTCTACTTGAGGGAGCAGCTAGTTTAATGTAGTGATCAACAGGGAAAAATAGAAAAAATATGACCCACTCTCCCAAGCACCACTCACATGGGCAACTCCTTTTCAATTTGTGAAATAGTAATTTTCATTTTGTTTCATTCTTTGTTTCTTGCCATAACTGGCACTTTTTGACTCTTTGTAGGGAAAACAAAATTTCCATGATAAATAGGAGTAAGCATCCTGAGATTGCCCTTATTCTCTGTAATTTTTAACCTGTAAGCATAGGTTTGAAACTACTTTTCAGCATTCTCTCCTATGACCATTTTGACACTGAAGTCATTGAGCACCAAATATTTTGACTTGATTTGGAAAAACTCATTAAGTTGTTCGTAGGATTTCTTTAGCTCTTAATCTTCTGCAAAATATTTTAGCACATATTCTGTAATTATCTTGATAGTGGTCTTTTTGTTTGTTTTCATAATGGGTATTGCAAGATGCAATGACCAAGTGTCCTATAAAATGATGTTTCATGAAACATTCTTCAGCACAAGCAGTAAAGTCAATTGTATCAACTCTGTTTTTTGCCTCTCAAAGGCGGACCTCTGAGGCATTCCATTTGGCTTCTATTATCTTGTGTGTTCTGCTTACATTAATCAAAAGGATATCCACATTGATGTGATTTAGTAATATTTGTAATTGCTGACCATTTGGTCAAAAAACATTTATTAAGTGCCTTCTATGCACCTGGAATTGTGCTAAGTATTCGGGACACAAAATGAGGCAAAAGACACTCCCTGCCTTCAAGTAGTTCAAATGTCCCATTTAGTTAAGTTAAGCTACCCTTGGAATAAAGAAAAACTTAGTTCATCTCATTTTCAACACATAATGGATATATGACCCTAGATAGATCCCTTAACCATTGAGTGACACAATCAACTCTCTTAAGATTATAAATTGCAGGAGATCTGACCCTTCTCATTGGTAGAGGTAGTTTTCTCAATGGAAGAGAACCATATAAATAAAATCTCCTAATACATGAACCCAAAACAAATTAAAACAATTTAAGTCAAAGTTCTTAACCAAAGATCTATAAACATGTATACATATATATGTACATATATGCATATTCACATGTCTAATATATATATACACTTATGTACTATTTTAACATAACTTAGTTCCTTTGTAATCGTATGTCTTTCACCTTATGTGTTTAAAAACATTAATCTGAGAAAGGATATGTAGGCTTTACTAGGCTGTCAAGAAGATCCATGAGACAAAAATGTTAAAAATCTTTGATTTAGGTTAATACTTAGAGATGGTGTAAATCTTTGCATGCTATACTACCATTTCTCAAATAATCATTGTGGAAACAAAAGTGAATTGGTTCCCTTAAAGGACATTTTAATTTTTCCTTGTTCATTGTTTGTCATGGAGAAGAAATTCATGATATCACATTTGGTTTGTTGTTGATAAACTTCTAAGCAGGTCATTGTAATCCAGACTCAGGCTGCTGCTAGGAATATACTCTCACTGTCTCCTGGAAAACCCATTTCCTCATGGAATAGTCTTTCCTCAGTCCTTATTTCTCGTTTCTTTCTCAATTACATTTCATATTATTGACCACTGTTTTCCAGATGAAGCATTTTTTTTCTTTCTTCACAATAGAAGTAGATTGGTTCATTGAAAATCGTGTTGATGAGCAAGTGATATGGAAGAGAGATTCATGATTTCTTATACAACCCTCCTCTTTGTGTGTTACTCCGTATGTTAAAATACTCATTTGGGGGCTTTTGTTAAAGGAAGAATATTTTAGATGGAAAAAAAATTATTCTGCATTTGGAATCAGAGAATTTAAGTTTATACCCTGGCCCTTAGTTACCTTTGTAAAAAATTTAATTTGTTTATTTTTAGTTTTCAACATTCATTTCCATGAGATTTTGAGTTACAAATTTTCTCCCCATCTTTACCCTTTCCCCCACCCCAAAATAGTGATCCTACTGAATACCTTTACCACCAATCAGCTCTCTCTTATATCCTACCCCCTTCCCCCTCTGACTTTCTAGTAGAGCAAGATGGATTGCTATACCCCATTGCCTGTATATCTTATTTCCCAGTTGCATGTAAAAATAATAATAATGTAGTTTTTAAAAATTTGATTTTAAAACTTTGATTTTGTAATTCTTTACCTTCTTCCTTTATCATCCACTCCTACTGGGAGGAAAAGTGATTCAATATAGGTTGTACATGAGTTGTTCCACAAAACATTTCCATAGTAGATATATTGTGAAAAAATGACTATATTTCCCTCCATCCTATCCTGCTCCCATCTTATTCTATTTTCTACTTTGACGCTGTCCCTGGCAGGGGCCAGACCAAGTCCTTCCTCCCGAACAGAGTTCCTGACTGACCTTTTCCTTTCTTTTTGGTGTTTATGGGTTGATATATCTGGAAACCACACAGCCGCTGGCGATTTACTCTCCTGAAGTCTCCTCTTGCCACTGCTGCCTCCCTTGGGCCAAAACCTTGAGGCTCACATGGGACTGTGCTAGGCTCCTAGCACACTGATGAATCCTTTCTGCTGGCCTGCCAATCTGCCTTTCAGCTGATGATTTGTTTCTCTCTGTCACTTTGTGGATTCTGTAGCACTAAATTTTGTTTAGGGTCATTTTTTATAGGTATCTGAGGTGGTTGTTCGGGGAGGTCATGGAATTTCCTGCTTCTACTCCACCATCTTGGCTCGTCCCGCCTCCTTTGTTACCTGTTTCACCTTGGACAAGTCATTTCATTCCCTTAGGCCTCAGTTTTCTTGTATATGAAAGGAAAGAGCTATAAATGATAACTTTAAAAGTCTCTTCCAGTCCTAACTCTAAATAGACTGTGCTCCTCTCAGCAATGCAAATCTCCAAAAGACTCATGTTGGAAGGGATATCCACATCCAGAGAAAAGAACTACAAAGTCTGAATG
>JAQQSU010008321.1:0-12984 GCA_028627135.1 Pseudochirops cupreus | reverse complement strand
GTAGTCCAATAATTTTCAGATTGTCTCTCCTGGATCTATTTTCCAGGTCAGTGGTTTTTTTCAAGGTGATATTTCACATTACCATCTATTTTTTCATTTGTTTGGATCTGTTTAATAGTATCTTGATTTCTCATAAAGTCATTTGCTTCCATTTGTTCCACTCTAATTCTGAAGGAGTTATTCTCTTCAGAAAGCTTTTGAGATTCTTTTTCCACCTGGAAAATTCAGGTTTTTAAGGCATTCTTCTCCTCATTGGCTTTTTGGGCCTCTTTTGCGATTTGAATTAATCCATTTTTTAAGGTATTATTTTCTTCAGTCAGGTTGTTGACTCCCTTTTCATGATTTTCTTGCAGCATTCTCATTTCTCTTTCCAATTTTTCCTCTACTAATCTCATTTGGTTTTCAAAATCCTTCTTAAGCTGATCTATGGCTTTCAGGCAGTCTTTATGTTTCTTGGAAGATTTTGGTGTGGGAATTCTGACTGTGTTGTCTTCCTTCCATTCCATGCTTTGATCCTTTTTGTCCCCAAAGAAGGAGTCTAAAGTTCAGTTGCTCTTCTTACTTTGCTTCCTTTGCCTGCTCATGTTGTTGCCAGTCAATTACTTGACTTTTTAGCTCCGTGGAACTCTGCTTCCAGAGGGGAAAGCTCTGTCCCAAATTGCTGGGGTTTTTGCAGCTGCTGGAGCTATTAGGAGGCCACTGTAGCCCCCACCAGCTTTGGCTCACTGAAAACACACCCCAGGACCACCACCCAAGACCACAATCAGGATCCAGGCTGCTTAACACCAGAGCACTTAGCCTCTGAAGTATCGCTTGGCCCCCCTGCAATCTGCAGCCTGGGAGCTCTGAAGCAGCCACATGGAAGCAGTTGCAGGGCTGCCACTTCTGCTGCTTCCTTGCCCTGGAGCCAGTTTGGCTAGACAGCTTTTCTCCCCCAAAGTTAGCAGAGTTCGACTGACATTTCACTTTGCCCTTGTTTCTTATGGCTTGATAACTCTGGAAACTGCCACAGCTGCTGCTGATCCACTCTCCTGAATGCTCCAGCTGCGGCTCATCCTGGCTGTCCCAGGGCTAAGCAGTGGTTTCAGGCTAGGCTGGTTTTGGCTCCCAGCATGATGCAATTAGCCCTTCCTGCAAAGCTGCCTTCAGCTGGAGGTATATTTTTGTGAGTTTTGGAGCCCTAAATGTTTTTAGATCATATTTTATGGGTGTTTGAGGTCGTTATGTAGGAGGTATGGAAACTTGCTGCTTCCATCTAAAATCTCTTTTAAAAAAAGAAAGTAAGGTGGGAAAGGTCAGCACCCTCAGACAAACTTTGCAAGTAAAGTGCAATGTTGGAGCTGCTATATTCTATGTCTACTAAACCCGTCCCTTCAGTTGTCATAGAGAGATTCAATAGTCAGAGCTAAGGTGATGAAACTATACTTATTAATATACAGATTTAAAAATTGTTGCCATTTATATTTAAATAACTTGCATAAACACATGTATTATTTGCCAGGATATATATTTGTATTGCTTTTGTGCTCTTTTTTTTGCACCAGGGAATTATGGAGACAAACTTTATTACAACAATGCAGGTTCCCAGTATGCTTAGTACGCACACTGAGAATCTGACATTTCAGAAAAAATGTGGTTCAATTTTCAGTTCAGTTAGACACATTTCAGAGTATAGTTAATCTATTCTCACTACTACTACTTTTTAATAAATGTTTCACTCATACAATAGACTGTGTAGCTTATATTAGAGCTGCAATATTTTTCAAAGTCTTGTAGATTTATCAGTAGTATGTTCAAGTATTTTTTCATTTGACAAATAATATATATGTATGTATATACATAGAATATGTACATAAACACACACATATATCCATATATTCTGCTTCGAAAAAAAATTGAACTGAGGTTTAGACAAACGGGATTTCATATTGACAATTCATAGTTTTATTCCAACTTTCTGATATATATCAATCTTTTTTTCAGGAATTACAATTTATGATGTTACAAAAACAAAGAAACTTTACCAACTTTTGTAAAAAATGTATACATAATTTGCTATTTTTATGTCTTATTATACTGTATTGCATGATCAATGTGGGTGCACAGTGTAACATTACCACTTTAAATACTCTATTATGAAAACAAAATCATGTAGAGAATTCCATTATGCATGGTAGTTATCAAAACTATACTTGGTTCCTATCATGGAAATAAATGAAGGCTCATTCAATTAATAATTAATTAATTTTTTTCTACCTTTAAGTAATAACTGTGTAAAAGTAAGTGGTATGTTAAAGTTGTATCTTGTGCTTGTCCTTCTGACCACTACTCCCTCCTAACATTACAGTAAATTTTATGGGTAGCCAGTAAAAGGGGCATTAGCAAGAAATGAGATTACAAAGAGAAACCTGGAAGTTACATACAAACAGTCCCAAAAATCAAAGGAGCATAAAACGAAAATTGTGTCACCTATTAAACAAAATTCACATCCTAATAATGTGCCATATCAAGAGAATCCATGCAGGCTTTGCTTGTCAAACTGCTGTCCTATGATATGTAAATTCTAGGCAAAACATACAGACTTCCACAGCTCCAGATGAGCAGAATATCAAAAACGTGCTGCTAACTTTGAGATGATTTGAGTATGTTAATGAACTGACCCCAAAGTGGCGCAGAGTTGGTGTTTTCCATCCCTCCACACAAACAAACAAACAATTATACAAATGAAAACTACAACTTTGGTCTCCCATGCTGTGGGAGACCCTCTTTTAAGGGTCCATAATGTTTGCTCAAGTGCTCCCATCTGCAAACTGTGGTTACATAAGTGACTTATCCCCTCTTCAGCCCTCTTACTCATGTTGCCTACCTCCTTTCACCATCCCTTCACCTCCATCCTCAGGGCTTTGCTTCTTTATCTCCATTTTTAATTGTTTTGTTTTGTTTTTTTGTATTTCCTTTGCAGTTCACCCTTATACTTATGGTTATTATGTAATTGCTACTCTCTTTCCTGATTTCTATTGTGGTCTATCTAGAGAATTACTCAAAGAACAAGATGTGCCTACCCCTGTTTCTTAATTTTATAAATTAATGATCAATTCAATAAATGTATTATTATCAAAGAGAAATTTTTTCTAACAGAATCAATAACCTTTGTTTTATGAAAAGAACACTGTGAAACACCACCGAATAATTATAGGAATTTCCACTAAATGTATAAGATTTTAAATGGCTGAAGATGGAACCCCCACATTTGGTATGGGTAAAGTATTCCAGGGGCAGCTAGGTGACACAGTGGATAGAGTGCTGAACCTGGAGGCAGGAAGACTCATCTTCATGAATTCAAATCTGATCTTAGATAATTACTATGTAACCCTGGGCAAGTCACTTAACTGTATTTGCCTCAGTTTCCTCATCTGTAAAATGAGCTAGAGAAGGAAATAGCAAACCAATTTAGTATTTTTGTCAAGAAAAGCCCAATTAAGATGATGAAGTATCAGATACGACTGAACAACCATGTACTCCAAATTAAGTATAGATCAGAAAAATCAGAGAGTTTTATTGTTTTCCAAAATCCTTATGAGAATTAGGTTGTTAAGTAAAACAGAAGACTGACTTTATCCATAAGCACAACAGGCATTTTCCTATGTATTATGATAGAAGGAATGAAATCATAATTAAAAATATATACCTTAATGGCTTGTCACAACAGTCAATTTTTTTTAATTACTGTCATTTTTTATGGCTTAATACATACATGTATTACTTTAAAAAAGGTAGCAAATTAGCTAAGACTGGAAAAGTGCGCTTTTGAGAGAATGGTACATAGGACAAACATATTTTGATAGGGTGAAGAACCACAAAATATTAGAGCTGGAAGGAAACTAATATACCATCTAGTTGAATACTACTCAGACAATATATACTTATGTGTGTCCTATGTGCTAGGCACTGGGTAATTACAGAGTCACAGTGCTGAAGAATTTGAGAGTTGAAAGGGACCTCAGTAGTAATCTAGTCTAATCTATACTTCAAAGGAATCCCAACTACCACTTATCTAGCAAAGTCTGATGGACAGAAAGAACATACTTCCTTGCTTTTGTGGAAGGCAGATTGACAGCTCAGTGAATAGCTTGGCCGGGGTTTGTTTGTTTGTTTGTTTGTTTTTCCTGTTTGAATTTCCTAAAACACAAATTTTAAAGGTATGTTGGGGTGATACTACAGCTTCCATAGTTGCTAATGAGATCTGTCTTGCTCTTGCCAGAATATGGTTATAAATGCCCATTTTAATTTGTGCCTATTTTCTGAAAGCAGGACAAAGGAAGTCTTGTCTTTCCAATCGCTCTACAGAAGCATCTAGCTATGGGTTCCAAGAAGGAAGCAGAGCTTTTTTTTTTTTTTTTGCTTTCAATAGACCAACGACTTTGGTGTGGTAATTGAGGTGTAAGATTTTTAATAAAATATGTTATACTTAATAAATAGTTAACTGCCCATAACATATTATTCAAAAATAAAGCATTAACAAGAATAGGCTAACAGCTTTCTTACACTCCAGATGTTCTTCTGCATAGAATACAGTCAAATTAATGAACTGAGTGGAGGGCACTGATTAAAACCTGGTGCTTAGTCAGTCTTTAGATGTCCAGCTGGCTTAAGATGTTATGATTGAATTTTTAATATTCCAGTCACAACTTTGTACTGTTCTTTTTCAAGCTTGAAGATACTCAGTACTATAAAACATCACAATTACATCAATAGTGTTAATATGAAAGTGCTATGCTGAAGACTCAAATTAGTTTTCCTAAGATGTCCCTAGACATTAGAGGGAAAATTCTCCAAAATTCTCTTCTTCTGCAAGGTAAATCACAGCAAATAAATAGATATTTCATTAGAGAGGTTGAAATATTCCTTTAAAAAAACAGCAGAAAAATCGTTTCAATGCATAAACAAAGAAGGACAAAGATGCAGAGAAGTAAAGAGTAGTACTAATGTGTGTCAGGAATTTCGGAGGTGGACATAGAATAAAGGGTAAAGAAGAACCTCTAAACATTTGGAGCTAAGTTAATCAGATATAAGGCACTTTCTCAAGGTGAAGGGACCTGGACGTTTAAGGACAAAATGGCTGTTCATCCTCCAAGCATTTACATAGTGTGTCCTTAGACACAGTCAGAGGAGAATTTATCCAGTAAAGGTCAGAGGAAAGAGAAATAAGTCATGATGGTTGATGATCTCCACTGAGGGATAATGAGGCAGATATTTGCCCACCTGAGAATAAAACTATAAAAATCTATCCTAAACTCTGAAAATATACTTATTATGCAGAACAGTGTACTTAGAGTTGAAATACAATGAAATACAAGCTCCTCATTTTATAGATGAGCAAACTGAGGCAGGGAGGAACAAAATTATTTGTTCATTGTGTAACAATTGCTAATTATCTAAAATAGGATTTGAATTCAGGCCTTCCTAAGTCCATCCCTTAGCTATAGAACTACCTCACTGCCTCAAGTGTTGCCAAACCTCATAACTGTTTCACATTTCACATAGGTATATCTGATGTACCTGGAAACAAATAGGACTTGCATAAGTGAGAAAATGTCACCAAAGAATATGCAGTTTGATGTAAGAAATTGAAAATCTTAAGAACACAAATGCTATTTTCATCACTGCTGTCAATAAAATACAGGGAAATTGGAAGTAAAGGGCAGGATTGGGAAAGTCAGCAACTAGTTAAGAATATTGTACTTGCATAGGAGATTTGATTGTTTAGATTATAGTGTAACATAAAGTATTAGCAAGCATGGTGAGGAATGGAATATAATTAATAAGAAGGAGTAAGAATGTATGTCTGGAGTTTTATAAACATAATCAAAAGGATTTTAAAGTAAAAAGGAGAGGAGATTAGAAAGTTGCTGATGAATATGAATGAATGAATAAAGCATTTAATAAGCACTTAGTATATGCAAAACATTGTGCTAAGTTGTAGGAGGCAAACAGAAAAGTAAGACAGTTCCTGCAATCAAAGAGTTCACATTCATTATAATGGAGATATCACACAAAGGAAGATTTCAGCTTGAAATTAAGATAGAAAGTTCCCATGGTCCTTCACATAGTAAAACAGACAATAATTTCTTGTCAAATGCCAATTCCACTGGTAACATGACCTCATTTTCTAAAGTTGAAGGACTTCAGTGGTAAGAATTTTATTTTCTTGTTCTTCAACAGATGTGGCTATTGCACCTATAGCTATGTGGAAATGATGGCATATTGTTTCTCCTGAGGTGTTGCCTCTTAGGATGGTGGCTGTGAAAAACTGAGTTAGGATAATTGTTTTTCCCAAAGTTCTTGGGTGCAAGATCCTGGTCGAGGTCCATCAAGGTCTGAGGGGGTGTTCAAGGTGGTAGTGATGGTTTGACTTGCTTGATACATGCTATGTCCTGACTCTCCTCAAGTTGTCTTGTTGCTTTGTATCTAATAAGCTAGATAATACTGAACAAGGTTTTTTTTTGATGTTGTTGTTGTTGTTTTTTTCACCTGAGGTCTACAGACCTCCAAGGTATCTGTAGATAGTATTTAAAGGATCCATGAACTTAGGAGGAAAAAAATACATCTTCATTTTCATTAACCTGTAGCTGAAATTTATTTATTTTTTTCAATTTCATTTAACAAAATATTCTGGGAAGGATTTCATAGGCTTTTCCAAACTGCCATATTGATACATAAATGCAAAAAGATATTAAGAACTCCTGAGTATATCAGGCTTACCAAGACATTCATAGGAGACAAATAATAAAAGGAGCCAGAAATTAAATTCAAAAATTACAGGAATACACATTAAAATACACAAAGTTTTCATAAAAAGCAAGGTGAACTAGTGATTCTAACTTGAGGAAACAAATTTCACCTCAGACATAATGGAGAAACATGCAACTAGACTTGAGATAGGAAAAGGTTTACTTCTTCCTTTAAAAACCAAAATCAAGGTACATGCAAATGGTAGGAAGAGTCACAATGGATATATGTTGGAGAAAATCTTGGAACCAAAGAAGCAAACTATGGTAAAGGGCATTTGAACATTAATGAAGTCTTAAACAAAAGCACTACTGTCCTCACAGCAGTTAAGACAGAAATAGGAACTAAATAATACGACTGGGAAATAGCACAAGGCTGGAATGGACCTGTGATAAAATACTGATAAGGTAATGGAATTATCTGTATATTGGCAAGAGTTTTCTTTTTGCCTAAAAGAGAGTAAGTAATAAAGTCTTCATGCCACATGAAGATCAATTCAAAAACTGCAGGTGGTTAGTCTTGAATAGAGAAGGAAAGAGGGCCATAATAAAAAGGATTCACTTTTTCAGTATGAATAAAGACTATGAAAGGAGGCAGTGGAGTTTTAATGGAGCCTGAAACAGAAGCATCAAGTCACCTATCTGAAGGGCCGCTATGCGGAGGAAATGTTAGAATTGTTCTATCCAGTCCCTGAAAGCAGAACTAGGAGCAATAGGTAGAAGTTACAAAGGAGCAGATTTACACTATACAGAAGGAAAAACAAAACAGCAACAACTTCCTAACATTAAAAGCTATTTAAAAGCAGAATGAGGTGCCATAGGATGTAGTAAGTTTACCTTCATGAAAGGTCTTCAGACAAAGCTGGATGATCATTTAATGAGAAGGGATTATTGTATTGAAACTCTTTGAAATACCTTCCTGTGATGAGATGAGTGATTCTCAAGAGGTTTCACGTGAACTAGAATTTGATGTAAAAAGCAAACTTCTGTAGATAAAGCCAAGAGGGTAATCAATTTTATACATAGGGGAAAATATGCATAGGTGTAATGAGGCAAGAAAGAGTTGACTGGCTTTAAGGAATTCTAAATATTCCAGTTGGAATGTAGGGTGTATAAAAGGAAATTATGTGAAATAATACTGAGAATATTTAGCCTGGGAAAAGAGAAGGCTTATCAGAGGCATGGGAGATGTCTTTAAGTATTTGAAAGACTATTACAGGGAAGAGGGACTATATTTATTCTGTTTGGCAAAATTTCAAAAAGTGGGTAGAGATTAAAGAGAGATAGATTTGATTGGGCTTAATATAAGGGATAACTTCCTAACAATTAGATATGTCCCAAGATGGAATGTCTGTCTCTGGAAATAATGGGCTCCTTCTTATGCCCCTCTGATAAGAATTCTTGATCAGGAACAAATAGGACTATGTGATCTCTGAGGCTTTTAATAAATTTGAAGCAGTGATTCTTTCATAAAGAAAAAAAAGTAGATTGAAGCAGGGAGGATTTTGAAGACCATTTATGATATCAGACCTGTGAATTTCAAAGATCACTTTGGACCGAAACTGAAGACAGGAACATTAGTAGGTTATAACATTACTACACATCAGAGATATTGATGAGTACCTCAACTAGGTAGAATGGTAACAATATGAGAAATAGCATAGATAACAGTTTTAGAACCATAGTTTTAGAATTAGAAGGGACTTTAGGGTCATCTAGTTCAACAATCTCATTTTACAGATCTTTCTCTGTAAACAGAAAGCAAAAGACAACGTTATTTGGGATCATACAATAAAAAGTGGCAAAATTTGGTTTCAAATTTTTGCCTCCAGATCCAGACATCTTTCTGCCACACAACTCTTTTTTCCCCATAACCAGATAAGATAGATGTGGTAAGTATTCCTGGGATAAAACCTCTGATTGACTGTGAAATAAAGGAAAGGGCAAAAGCAAGTATGGTACTTATGTTGAATGACTAGGAAAATTATTATTCTATAAATTCTATAAATATTGTATTTAGTTTCTGAGGGAGGGATATAATAAATTCAATTATAGACATGCAATTTTATAAGCTGGTAGAACACCTCAGTGGAAATTATAGGATTAATTATCACAGTATTTAAAGTTTTCTGGCAATTTAAAATTAGAAATTTAGTATTAAACCCCATGACTCACTCCTTCATATTACTTCAACTACATTAAGGATTTTGTTGTTGAGTCTTTTTTTCAGTGTCCAACTGTCTGTGATCTTTTTTTTTCTTTGTTTTGTTTTGTTTTTTGGCAAAGATACTGGAGTGATTTGCCATTTCCTTCTCTTGGTCACTTTACAGAAGAGTAAACTAAGGCAAACAGCATTCAGTGATTTGCCCAGGGTCACAATGCTAGTAAGTTTCTGAGACCAAATGTGAACACTGAAAGATGGGTCTTCCCTACTCTAGGCCTGGCATTCTATCTACTGTGCCACCAAACTGCCGTACATTAGGGATAGTCATACACTAAATCTAATCACTAAAGATAAATGTTCCATTTCCCTAATTGCAAACTTGGGCATTCCTCTACATGACCTTAAGCTCCCATGCTCCTATAATCAATTCTACCTGTGGTTATTCTTTCCTAAACCTCTTCCTTTCTCTTCTGGTGATCTCAATACTTCCTTTGTCCATCACCACTTCTCTGACTTCTCTGTCCTCCTTTTCCAACCTTAGTCCCTAAATGAGCAACTTCAGCTTTACCCTAAATCACTTTCTTCTCTTCTCCTTATTCCTCTAAAAAACAAACAAGACACCCTCTTTTAATATATGCTGTAACTCTGTAAAGCTACCGTCCTGTAACTCTCCTCTCATCACTCATATTCTTTGAAAAATCTATTTGTACTTGCAACTTCTACTTCCTCTTAATCACTCCTCAACTCTTTGTAGCGCTTCAGAATTAGTTGATACAGATATACTGATGTGCAGATGTGATGATGATGATAATGATAATTATAGCCAGTGTTTAAGTTTTGAAAATCACTTTGCAGATATTATACCAATTGTTCCTTACAACAAGTCTGTGTAGTGGGTACAGAAAGATAGCACAGTGGATAGAGCATCAGTCTGTAGTCAGAAAGACCTGCGTTCAAAACAGCCTCAGACACTCACTAGTATAATCCTGGGCAAATCACTTAATCCTGTTTGGTTCAGTTTCCTCATCTTAAAATGAGCTAGAGAAGGAAATGGAAAACTACTCCAATATCTTTGCCAAGAAAACCCAAATAGTGTCATGAAGAGTCATATACAACTGAAATGACTTAACAACAGGTGCTATTATTATCCCCATTTTACAAATTAAGAAACTGAACTCCTCAATCCTTTGCAATCTAGCTGCTGACCTCATTACTCAACTGGATGTGCTTTCTACAAAAGTTATCAAAGATCAGTTAATTGTCAAATCTGATTATATTTTCTAGACTTCACATCACTTAAAATTGCCATCCTCTTTCAAAAGATCTTCAATTGCAAAACATACTCATTTTGTAAAATAATATACTTGAATAGGAGAAGGTAACAGTTCAAAGACTTAACAGCTTATACATCCAAATGCTATCAGATAAAATGGCTAGCCCTAGTTTGTGGCAATTACTATGTATGGTCAGCAAATTGGTAAATTTTGTCCATACCGAAAATTCTTTTCCCGACCCAATGACTTATTTATTGACTGAATGAGAGGATCTTTGTTTCAACTATATGATGCTTCACCATTGACCTATTTATTCTGTAACTTTTGAAAGTACCAAGTGATTTTGATGATATTTAAAATAGAGCTTACTACTAAGGTGACAAAGAAATGCTTGCTATCTTGATTACAATTCAATTCTTGATAGCATAAGGCTATCATGTTGCATAATGAACGTATAAGATGTTATATTTGGAACTAAAGAAGCAAGTTCAAATTATGCTTCAGATAATATCTAGTTGTATGAATACAAAAAATAACAGCATAGATGCTTAGAAATTCATAAGAGACAAAATCCAGAGAAGGAGACAGGTAAAAAAAAACCCCAAGAACATTGCCTCAAATGTCAGTACACATAGTATGGCTAACAATTCATGTAAACAAGAGTTCCTAACATAAGGGTTCAAACCTGACATCACATATATCATTGTGGACTGGTGGGATAAGATCCATGACTCTGGAGGGGTGTGTGGGTTGATCTTATTTTTTTTTAAGATAAGTAAAAAGTTAGACTATGTAACATTGTATAATAAAAAAGTATACAGGGCAGCTATGTGGTGCAGTGAATAGAGCATCGCCCTGAATCCAAATCTGGACTCAGACACTTGACACTTCTTTTCTATGGGCAAGTCATTTAACCCCAATTTCCTTGCTTCCCCTCTCCCCCAAAAAAGTACACATGAAAACAAAATCTGGAAATTAGAGGGCTTAACAATGGGGCGCAAATACTTTCATAAAAATAAATGGAGGAAAAATAGAACTTATATCACTGGAATACACCTCAGACCACCTAAACAAGAAGAAATAATGAATTGTGTAGGGAAAAAATGGTAGACTTGAAACAAAGGCATAAAATAGTAATGATGAGGATCTTTAATTATCTGAATATATTGTGAAGCACTTTCTTTGTGCAAATCAGAACATTATTTTGACTTAATGTTCTTTAATGATCAGAGGAATGATTTTTATCATTGTTGTTACTCAGTCATTTCAGTAATGTCAGACTCTTTGCGATGCCCTTTCGGAGGTTTTTGTGGCAAAGAAACTGAAGTGGTTCAACATTTCCTTCTCTAGCTCATTTTACAGATGAGGAAACTGAGGAAAACAGTGTTAAGTGTTAAGCCCAGTATCACATAGCTGCTAAGTGTCTGAGGCCAGATTTGAACTCAGGAAGATGAGTCTTCTTGATTTGAAGCCTGGCATTCTATTCACTGTGTGATCTAGTTGCCTGAAGAACAAACAGGGAAATTCTATTCTAAATCTGATTCTTACCAATGAGAAACAACTCAGTGTTGTGATAGAATTGATAGAAAACATTAATATTCCTTAAGGGGAGTCATTCCAGGAGGGATAAGAATTCCTAATTAATGAAATAAGAAGTCCTAATAAATGAAGTTCTGAAAACAAAAAAAGAAGCAATTTCCATAAAGAAGCCAAGGGTTAATTAGCTTAGGAGACTAGTATGAGAACACAAGGATGTTCACAACTGAAATTTTATAAAGACAACTCAGGGAATAATTTAGGGAATACAAGTCAGAATTTATAAAAGACATGTCCAGAAAATGAAAAAAGGTCAAGTAACGGAGGATGAATACAAACATATGATGTGGTCCTACAAGAATAGTTTCAGATTTATTGAAGTTCCAAATGAGATGGAGAGGATTTTAAGAAAAAAAGTTAAGGATAATATTGGGGAATTCTCTCAATCAAGAGTAATAAGATGCCTTGGGAAAGGTATACATGTCAGCAAGCATCCCAATACTGTGGGTCAAAGATAAGAGACCTACCTGAAAGCTAAGGAATGTATTAGTACTCTAAGGAAACTGATTATACCAGCTTCAATTTGATAATAAAAATTTGTAGCTTTCAAAAACTTCTTTTCTTGGAATTCATATATTCTATCATTCAAGATACCATAGATATTTGTTTAATAAAATTATTTCTAATGTCATCTGTGCCTACATAAGAATCCACCATCTGGTTTATAAACTCAATTTTAGTTTCAAGTTTCCTTTAGCACTCAACTTACTATTTCTTACATTATATGAAATATTTCAAGTTCCCCCCTGCTGCTAGTGCCACCTTCTGCAGTTGCCTGTCTATACTTATGTGTCTACACATGTTGTCTCCTTTGAATATGAACTCCTTGAGGGCAAAAAAATATATATTTATTTTTTTGTATGTCTAGTGTCAAGCACATTTCCTGATGATTTTTTTTTTCTTTCTTTTTTAAAATTCTTTTTTAATGGGTTAAAAAAAAATTAGACTCAAGGGTCAGAACACAAATACAGAAAGAGAAAAGAAACAAAAACATACCATAAACTTAAATACTGGAACTTAAATACAAAGAAAGAAAAAAAAAACTGTGTGCACAGCAGAACATAAGAGAGGGTTCAAAACATGCAATAATTTTCCTTTTAAGAAAGCCTGGATGATAAATAATACATGTTGCGTTGAGAATTGTCCATCTTCTCTTTGCTTC
>JAQQSU010008320.1:0-12984 GCA_028627135.1 Pseudochirops cupreus | reverse complement strand
TAGAAAGCATCCTTGAAGAAATTCTCAAGGAAAACTGCCCTGATATTTTAGAACCAGAGGGCAAAATAGAACTTGAAAGAACTTACAGATCACCTCTTGAAAAAGATCCCATCAAAGAGAAAATATTACAAGCTGCCAAGAAGAAACAATTTGAATCCTGTGGAAACACAATCAGGATAACCCAGGATCTAGCAGCTTCTACATTAAGGGATTGAAGGTTATGGAATATGATATTCTGGAGATCAAGGGAGCTAGGATTAAAACCAAGAATCACCTACCCAGCAAAATTGAGTATAATGTTCCAGAGGAAAATGTGGTCATTCAATGAAGTGGAGGACTTCTAAGCATTCTTGATGAAAAAAACAGAACTGAATAGAAAATTTGACATTCAAATAGAAGAAGCAAGAGAAGGTAAACCTGGAAAAGAATTTGTAAGGAACTCATCAAAGTTGAACTATTTACATGCCAACATGGAAAAAACGATAATTACAACTTATGAAACTTTTCTCGGTATGAGAATAGATGAAGGGAATATAAATGTATATATATATATATATATATATATATATATATATATATATATATGTATATGTATGCATACACATATGTCTATATAGGAGGGTATATGTGCATATGATTACATATGGGAGTGTGTGTATATATGTGTACATTGACAGAGGGTGCAGGATCAATTGACCAGGATGCGATAATATCTTAAAAGGTGAAATTGAGAGGTGGGAGAGGAATAGTATGAGAGGAGACAAGGAGAGACCAAATGGGGTTAATTCTCTCATATAGAAGAGGTGAGGGATAATTGTTACAGTGGAGGGGAAGAACAGGAAGGCAAAAGGGAAAGAGTCAACCTTAATCTCATTGAATTTGGCTTAGGGAAGGAATGACATATACTCTAAATTGAGTATCTTGGCCTACAGGAGAGTAAGGGGGAAGGAAATGAGAGGGGGGAGGATGGAGGGGAGGTCAGGTTGGTGGGGAGGGTTGTTAGAAGCACATGCTTTTGTAAAGGGACAGAGACAAAGTAGAGAATAGAACAAGCAGGGGGTGGAATAGGAAGGAGGGAAATATACAGGTACTGGGGCAGGGAGATCCATCTTGCCCTACAGGAAAGTCAGAGGGCTGATGGAGGAGGATATGGGAGAAAGCTTATTGGGGGAGGGGTATACAGTGGGATTGCTGTTTTGGGGTGGTGGGTAGGGGAAAGACAGGGAGAAAATTTGTAAATCAAAATCTCATGGAAATGCATGATATAAACTAAAGATGAACAAAAGTTAAAAAAAAAAAAGAATACTTGAAAGTCCTCTATTTCATTGAATGACCATATTTTCCCCTGAAGCATTATACTCAGTTTTTCTCAGTAGGTGATTCTTGCTTTTAATCCTAGCTCCTTTGACCTCCAGAATATGATATTCCAAGCCCTTCAATCCCTTAATGTAGAAGCTGCTAGATCTTTTGTTATCCTGATTGTGATTCCACAGTACTCAAGTTGTTTCTTCCAGGCTGCTTGTGATATTTTCTCCTTGACCTGGAAATTCTGGAATTTGGCTATAATACTCCTAGGAGTTTTCTTTTTGGGATCTTTTTCAAGAGGAGTTTTGTGAATTCTTTTAATGTCTGTTTTGTTCTCTGGTTCTAGAATATCAGGGCAATATTCCTTGAGAATTTCTTGAAGGATCATTTCTAGTTTCTTTTTTTGATTATGGCTTTCAGGCAGTCTAATAATTTTAAAGTTATCTCTCCTGGATCTATTTTCCAGGTTAGTGGTTTTCCAATGAGATATTTCACATTGCCTCCTATTTTTTTCATTTGTTTGGATCTGTTTTATAGTATCTTGATTTCTCATGAAGTCATTTGTTTCCATTTTCTCCAATCTAATTTTGAAGGAATTATTCTCTTCATTGAGTTTTTCAAATTCCTTTTCCATCTGGTGAATTTGGCTTTTTGGGCCTCTTTTGCCATTGGAGATAGTATATTTTTTAAGGTGTTATTTACTTCAGTGTTTTTTTGGGTCTCCTTTAGCAGGTTGTTGACTTGCTTTTCATGATTTTCTTTCAGCGTTCTCATTTCTCTTCTTAATTATTCCTCCACTTCCCTTACTTGATTTTCAAAATCCTTCTTGAGGTTTTCTTTGGCCTGTAATCAGCTCACATTTTTCTTGGAAGCTTTTGATGCAGGAGTCCTGACTTTGTTGTCTTCCTCCTGTTTCATGCTTTGATTCCTTTTGTCCCCAAAAAAGGATTCTATGGGTTGATAGAGCTTCGTTTGCTTGTTCATCTTGTCAGCTAATTACTTGACTTTTTAGCTCTGGTAGAACTATGCTTCCAGAGGGGAGAGTACTGTGTTCCAAATTGCTGGGTTTTTCATAAATGTTGCCAGAGGTCTGAGGAGGGTGCCCTCTTTACAGCTACCACAAGCTCTGGCACACTATCATTTCTCATCCCAGGACCACCATCCAAGACAGCAACCCAGATCCAAATAGGTCAAAGCAAGAGTGATCACCCTCTGAATGATTGCTTGATTTGTAATGGTAATGTAATTTGAATTTGAAGACCTCTTTTTGTATTGGCAAGTAAGCATGTACTTAGCCCCTTGTTTCAAGTTTAGCAAATATAGCAGGTACTTAACCCTTAGTAATTGATCAAGCCTCTATTAGGGAAACAGAAGGTATGAACTCCTGTCTCTTTTTGCTGATGTAACAGGAAGGGGTTGCCTGAAACAGAAAGCTAATGCTGTGTGTATATAAGGAGAAGCCCCAGGGAGGGACAGTCAGAATTTCTTAGGACAAGAATCTGGTGGCAGAAGCTGAATTTTCTGAGAACTTGTAGTGGCTTCTTCTGAAGAGGAGCCCAGGAGGCTGAAGAGGAAACCTGCCTCCCCCCCGACTGGATAAGGTGATTCTGATTTTTTGAATGAGGTACAGAAGACTAAGGAAGCATGACAGAAATGCTAAGAGTTTGTCTGTTTGTGGCTTGGTTGAGCCTTGAATTCCTGGGAACAGAAATTGTGAAGGATTTGAGATGGACTGGACCCTGTGAACTTCCGTGTGCAGCAGGACTTATATGGAGAGCTAGACAAGGACCTGGGAGCTGTCTTCCTCTGAATCCAGGTGACTGTTTGGTGGATTCAGGGAGGAGCTGGGACCATGGAAGGGGATCCAGGGAATCTGAGAAACCATCCTGAGTTAAGATGAAAGAAGACTTTACATAGATACTGTATACTGACTGAGGAATTGTAAATTTACTAGTGACCTAGGGGTAGAGGGTCTATGTATTTTCTGATGATGAATGAATGACTAAATGACTGTACTTAGTAATTGATTACTGAATAAGTGACTGATTAAGTTAATTTAGTGTGCCCCATGAGTGGAAGACTTTGACTATTGTACTCTGAGATGACTGAATGACTGAGTAAGGAGGCAAACTTCCTTAGGGATGATTGAATATACTAAATGATTATACTATGTTGAAAACTATTGTGACCACTTTGGTGAAAATTATGTGGCCATTTTAATGATTAACTGTTGTGAATACTATATTGTGATTTTATTTTCTATGATAAGTTGTAATATTGTTAATGCTGTACCTTGATTTTCTGTAAATGCTATGCTTTGATTTGTTATGGAATAAATAGAGTGTTTGCTATGCTGTATAATCAGAACCATAAAAACTGTTCACAGTAGCATTCTTCTGGAAAGCTGCTCATGCATGGCATTACATAGTCCCCCTACTATCTGCAGGCAAGGAACTCTGGAGAAAGCCACGTGGCAGCAGCTGCAGCTGCCAGGCCTCTGCCACCTCTCACCCCAGGGGCAGGGGCCAGACCAAGCTCTTCTGTCCCCCTGTTGCAACAGAGTTCCCTACTGACCTTTAACTTTCTCTTTGGACTTTATGGGTTAAGAAGTCTGGAAACTGCCACAGCTGCTGGTGATTCACTCTCCTGAAGTCTATCCAGGCATCTGGCCACGGCTGCCTTGGGGCTGGAACCAAGTGGCTTGCCTAGACTGTGCTTGGCTCCCAGCATGTTGCGATAGACCCTTCCAGTTGGCCTGCCAGGCTGTCTTCAGCAGGAGATTTGTTTCTCTCTGTCACTTTGTGGGTTGTGTAGCTATAAAATTTGTTTAGAGTAATTTTTTTTATAAGTATTGGAGTTGGTTGTAGGGGGACCTCACAGGATTTCCTGCTTCTATTCCACCATCTTGGTTCTGCTTCTGATCCTTATTTTTCAGATGAGGAAACTGAGACAAACAGGTTCAGTGACTTAAATAAGGTCATTCAGCTATCATGCAGTTATCTATAATGACTTTTCTTCAGATTTAACATTTCCAGTTCTTTTAACCAATAATTATATTATATGTGCCTCAGTTCACTCATTATCCTGCTTACTTTACTCTTGATATTCTCCATCTGGTCCAAGTTCTTCCTCAAATATGGTTATAGAAATGAACACATTATTCTAAGGCAGAGTATAGTCAGATGAACCTCCCAAAACCCCATCTCACACACACACACACACACACACACACACGCTCTGGGCAGCATTTCCTCTTAGTATAGTCTAGAATCATATTAGCTTTTCTTTTGTCTACCATTTTATATTGTTCACTTATCTTGAACTAAATGTCTAGTAGACATCTCAAACTCAATATGTCCAAAACAGAATACAATACCTTTCTTCCTAAACCATCCTTTACCCCATGCCTTACTTATGACTGTAGAGGGTAGTACCATCCTCCCCATCATTCAGGCTGGCAATTTAGGAGTCACCCAGAACTCCTTATTATCTCTGACCAGTCCCTCTGCTCCCCTCAGTATCCAAGCTGTTGCCAAGGCCTGCCCATTTCATCTTTTTATTTATTTATTTTTTCTTTTTGGAGGGGGGAAGGCAAGGCAATTGGGGTTAAGTGACTTGTCCAAGGTGAGACAGCTAATATGTATTAAGTGTCTGAGGCCAGATTTGAACTTGGGACCTCCTGACTCCAGGGCCAGTGCTCTGTTTACTGTGCCATCTAGCCCCCCCCACCCCATTTTGTCTTTGAAATATCTCTTGAATACATCCTTTTTAAAATTTTTTTTAAATTTTTTTAAAAATTTTTTTAAATTTAATTTAATTTTACATCATTCATTTCCATGAAATTTTGATTTACACATTTTTCTCCCCATCTTTCCCGTACCCATCACCCCAAAACAGCCATCCCATTGTATAACCCCTCCCCCAGTCTATTCTCTTTTATGTCCTTCCCCCTCACCCCTCTGACTTTCTGGTAGGGCAGGATGGATCTCCCTACCACAGTGCCTGTGTGTCTCAAGTTCCAGTTGGAAAATACATCCTTTTCTTTCCTCTAACACTGCTGCTACTTTAGTGCAGGCCCTCTTCACCTAACACCTTAGTTACTGAAATAGCCTACTGGTGGATCTACCTGCCTCAAGTCTCTACCCATTCTAATCTAATCTCCATTTAGTCATTAAAGTGATTTCCCTAAAATACAGGTCTGATCCTGTCACTCTACTCTCCCCTCAACATAATCAATAAACTCCAGTGGATTCCTATTTCCTTCAGGAGAAAATACAAAATACTCTGTTTAACCTTCAAAGCCCTTCATAAACTAGCTGAATCCTGTCTTTCAAGTGATCTTACTTAACACCTTATTCCCCCAAATGTAGTCTTCAATCCAGTTACATTGGTTACTAGCTGTTCCATAAAGAGAACAGTCCATCTCTTGCCTCCTGGCATTCTCCCTAACACTCCCATGCTTGAACATTCTACCTTCTTTGCTCTGACCACTAACCTCCTCGGCTTCCTGTAGGTGACAAATAAAATCCTACATTCTACAGGTAGCCTTCCCTAACTCATCTTAATTCCAGTACTTTCCATCTTTTAATTTTTTCCAATTTCTCTGGGATATAGCTTGCTTTGTATATATATATTTGTTTGCAAGTTGTCTCCTCCATTAAATTGTAAACTCCTTGAGGGGAAAAACTGTCTTTTGCTATTTTTTGTACCCAAAGTACTTAACACAGAGCCTGACATATAATAGGCAATTAATAAATGTTTATTGATCCATTGATCATAGTAGGATTGTTGTTTTATTAAGAATTATCCATTTAGCTGTGGTTGTGAACCAGGTCTTTCCCTTCCCCTTTACTTTCCTCATTGTATAATTTTGTATTTAGTATTTGAAACTAGTTCTATAACTAATTTCTGCCCAACTACTTTCTGGATTTCCCAGAAGTTCTTGTCAAATGTAGAATTATTCCTTGTCTAGTAATTGAGTGATTACTGATGAAACCATTTTAGCTCTTTTTTGATGACCACTTTCTTTGCTTGATGCTTTTTAATTCTGAATTAAGCAATGGATATTTCGTAAGTCACTACTTACTAACTTACTACTAACTAACTTACAGTGAAAGACACTATACTATTATCCTTGAGATATAAAGACAGGAAAGTCCTTCCTCCTAAGAAGCTTACTTTCTGTCAGGGTGAATGAATCATGCATGCATTGGAATATGTAGTACACATATATGCAGAATAAATACAAGGTAGTTAGCAATGGTGAGAATTGACTGGGCAACCAGGAAAGACTTCATTAAGAAGGTGGTGCTTGAACTGGGTCTTGAAGGAATTACATCCCAGAATTTTCCTAGGAATTAAAGTCATATTTATAGGCTTATATGTTGTAGCCTCTGCTATTCTCCCTTTTGTGAAAATCAGGAAACATTTCCAGCCCTAGAGTGTCTTTTCTATTTTCTAGTGTCATTTAAAGACCACATATTATAGTGTGTAGTGTTACTTAATATACAACAGATTTTATAACACCTTAGGATGGTGATTTGAACTCAGTAAGGACATTTAGATTCTCTCTTGCCATTTTCTCACTTATCTGTTAATCATTTTTGTTCTTAGTCCAAAGGCCATTTTTTTTGGCAAAAATAAAATAAAATAAACAAAATAAGAATTGAATAGTTCTTTTTTCACACTATCATCTGTTATCCTCATCTACCCACCCTGAGTAACAGTCTTATTCATTTTTGGATCCTTTTCTCCAAACTAGCTTAAAACTCTTTTTTTTGTTGTCCTTAAAATATTCTCACAAGCCTACTACTCTGTTTGTACACTCATTCTCCACTACTTGCTTCTATTTCCATCATTTATACATATTTTAAAAAAATCTACATTGGCTGATGAGTTCACTGGGAATCTACATTAGTCTCTTTAGGCAACTCCCTCATTTCTTTGGTCTGGAATAATAATTTTTGTTTGTGCCTTGAAGATTTCTTTCTGGAGGATATCTGATCCTGGGTCAATTTTTCCTATAGGATTTAAGGCTAAGGTAACTTATCTGTTTTTCAAGAACAAAAAACAAAAACCCTTTGAAATTCATTCTTCTTTAGTCTCGCCTAGTTCCCGACTATATTTCACTGTTTTCTCCTCTAACTTGTGTTCTGTATTGCTATCATATTTTCATTTGTAGATCCATAATATAATTTTTGTTTGTTTCTGCCACCTTTTCAAAGATAAAAGGCAAGTCAATAATATGACAAAATTTAGGAAATATTCAGATAGCTAGATATAAGTTCTGTGTGCCTCCTCTGTTATGCTTCCACAACAGGTATGTGTTCTTCCTGCAGCCTTCTCTCCATTTGCTCATCCTAGCCAGGTGAACTGCATGGCACTATCTTCCCATAAAAATCTTCTTTATATTTCTTTTCTATTGGTCTTCATTCAGGTGGTCTCCACTACGTTTTCTCATTGAAACTCCTGGATTTTCTCACAAAGGCCAGTTTGATACAGTTGAACACATGACTGATATTTCTAAGCAGAACCTTGTTTGCCACTAGGCTGGCCAAATTATTTTGACTTTAGGTCTTGGTAACATCTCTTGCTTTCTTGTTCTTATTTAGATCTAGGTAGAACTCTCCATAGCCTCTTTAACCTTGATTAGTGACAGTACAGTATGATGAAAAGAGAATTAGATTTGGAGGCAGGAGACCTAGGTTGTATTTCTGGCTACTCTTTATTATCTGTGTGATTACGGTCAAGTCATTTAATTTCCTACATCTCAGTTCCATTTAAATGGAGATGATTATATTTTCAGTAACTCACAATTGTGAGGAAAGTGATGAAGAAATATTGTGGAACTGTGAAAAGTCTTGGAAGTCAGGATATAGTTTGAATTTCACTTCTGAGACTTGTTACTTTGACTGTGAAACCTTGGACAAGTCAACCAATTCCTCTGATTCTGTTTCCGCAAATCTATGTAAAAGGGCCCTGTTACATGCATAGACCTCATGAGCTTGGTGGGTTGATATAGCCTCTCTGTGTCAAGGAAGCTAGGGAGGTGGCTTCTGGGAAAAATCATTGTTACATGTAAGGGAAGAAACTTAAAGAAATCTGAAACATATATAGACATTTTATAACTGATGCTGGATGACTAACAATTGTGGTGAAGGAGAGACTCTGCTTAGCTTTAAAGGCATTCAGTAGTTTCAGCTGCTTCTTATTTTGTCTCATTTCTATCTTTTGCTTATGGTGTCTGGTGAAGGGAGTGGAATCTCTAAACTTGGGAGTTTTTGAAAATAAAGGAGAGTTAGCCATAGGAATATGGGAGTCAAAGTCCAGGTAAGGTGTTATAGAAAGGAAGAGCAAATCCATCCTTGAGGCGACCTTTGGGACCACAGGTCAGTAAAAGTTGAGGCAAGGATTCATGCAATACCACCTAAAGACATCAACTTGGTAAAACAAGTACTCTGTAGGAACTGAGCTAAGTTATGAGTCTTATCTATTATCTTTCCCCAGTCCTCCACCGAAATGGTGTATGGACACAATACCCTGGAGTAATTGGGTGAAATGTTTATACTTTTTTTTCTTTGGATATCTTTGAAATAAACATCCCTCAGTAAAAGTCAATAGATATTAAATGACTAAATGGAATTAGAAGGCTGGTCAGAGACTTCCTCCTAAAATGGAGGAAACATAACTTGTAGGAGCTTAAATCAATAACAGTAGAGAAAAGAACCACCCCAACCTCTCAGGTTCCTAAGGAACTCTACAAAATAATTAAGCAGGCTTAGATCTGGGAAAGAGGGTCAGAGCAAAAACACTACATGTAAAATGGACATAAAACTATTTGTGATACCTACCATTCAAGATTGCCCTGAAGAAAGCACTCGTCAACGTCAAAGTGTTAGAGAAATGTGAATTATTGTCATTTGTAAACGTGAATTGATGTTATTATCTACTGTAGTTACTTCCCTGGATTTCTCTGTAGCAGCATGTGAACAAGGCTCTCTCTTCCTATAGTTCTTCCCTTAGTCTGGGTTAAGTTTTAACATCAGCCATTGTCATTCTGTGACCCCTCACTACTGAGTCTCTTTTATCCTCTGTTTCCTCCAGTCCTTGCTTAATCTCTTCCAATAACTAGTCCCCCATCTGTCCCTTGTAGTTTTCATCCCTGTGGGTTAATTTCTTTCCTTTTTGATCCTCTTCTTTCCTCCACTACTTTCTTCCCTACACAAATAGAGTAAACTGGTTTCTAGTATTTTTTCCTTGCTTCTTATCAATGAAATACTGATGCATCATGAATTATGCAATCCTAAAATGAAAACCATTTTCGTATAATTAAGATAGCTTTTGGTCTGTAGAAGAAAGAAACACTCATATAGTTTGGAGAATAGTGCATTTCCTAATACTATCTCTTAATTTTAAAATAAAATTTCCTTAGACTTACTCAATCCATTTGAAGAATTTCCTTAAAGTTCTGTGCTTGGATTTCTGTTTGCTTACTATCATTGACACCAAGATTAAAGAATCAAGTTGTGGTCTGCCTTGCAGACTTTTTTTAGTCACAGGGACAGATTTAGGTAATTTTAGCTGGTATTTCCTTACCACCAGCAGAGACAGGAGTTGTTAAAGCAGTAGTTGTCAATTACAAAAAAAAAAAAAAAAAAGGAACACGTTTTATTTGTGTTGTGTGCTATTTACAGCTGTTGTCCATTATGGGTTCTCAGGAGCCCCATTTGCCACTACAACTGTACAATCCCATAAGTTTAACTCAGCATTGTGACTGCAAAACTGTCTTAAATCACAAGGAGAAGAAAATCATCTGAAATGAAAAAAATGCAGCTTGTCTTTGTGACAAACCACCACTCTTTGCTGTTCATTGTTTCAGAACGTTCAAAACTGTACACATCGTTTTGCAGTGTATTTGCAGTGAAACAAAATATAAATCTGACCCTCTGAAGAGGAGACAGAATGCTGTTGATGTCTTTGCAATGGCTTGAGTCTGGCTTATTGACTAAAATACCACATTGTCCTGGGCATACCAGGCAATAGCAACTCACTGGCTCAGACAATGGGAGTATTCATTCTGAGTCTAAAATTGGTAAGAGCTTATGTTATTTTTTATTTCTTCTTGCTAGGAACATTGTTGTTCAATATGCGGCAAATGAACAAAGTTCAAACACCACAATGAAACTGATGTGGAATTATGGAACTGAAAACAGGCCACTGATTGGGTTCAGATTCATCAAGCTGCTTTCTTTCTCAATAGGCTTTTTATTGGAGTTCCAATGCAGCTTTCTTCAGAAAGAGTGAAATGTGGCTGGGAGCAGGCAATATAGTGAGAACCGCCTACCTCTAGTTAATTTCAGCTCCGCTCAGCTAGTTAGCTATAGATGTGTTTCCCCACAGTGTTTTACAAAGAACACAGAAAAGGCTGCAAACTCTAATCTGAAAAAACTCACTTATGGAATATAGGAAGGTCTTTGAGTTTTTCTGATTTGATCAAACTTGCTGAATTTTCCATGGAGTCTTTTGCATGGATAGGATTCCAGAGATCTAAAAAAAAAAGGAAAACAATAACACCAATTCATTGCTTTATCCTCTCCATTCCCGTACGGATGACCCAGTTTTTTTTTATTTTTGTTTTTTTGTTTTGTTTTGTTTTTTTACTCTTGGGGAATAGAAAGAACTGCATGATTTAGTCTATGGCACGGGGTTAAATGGGGATTAAAAACCCCATAAAATTCTGCCTCTGCTATGGTTAGTGCAAAAGAAAAGGGGTGCAGAGCAGTGCTGTTTTAAATTTGGAACACACCTTCCAGAGTCACATTTCATTCACATTCGTAGCATCCTTGAGAGATAGATAAAGCTGTTGATCATTATCTCAAATTTGCAGATGAGGCAACTGAGCTACAGGAAGCTGCTGTGAGTGACACAACAGGCCCCAGACAAATGAGCATCAATTCAGAAGCATAATTTAGGTATTCCGAGCTCCCAGACTGATCTTTGATCCATAAGCCTAAAGATAAGCCCAGGTATGGATGATATATCTGACAGATATAGGTAAAAGTAAGAACTTATTCACAGTTGTGTCAGGCATACTGACATTATGATTAATGTCGTAGAATTTTACAGGTTGGAAGGGGCCTTAAAGAATATCTAATTTAACTCTATCATTTTATAGGTAAGAAAACCGATAACCAAGGAAGTCAAGGTCATACAGCCTGTTAAGTTATAAAGCCAAATCTCAAGCCAACCTCAGGCTAAACTGACTTCTATTCTGGTGTTCTTCCTACTACAGCATGCTTTTACTTCATTTGTGTCACTAAGCATTTGTCCTCTTGCATTGTCAGGCTGAACTATTTGGATGGGTGGTTGATTCAAGGCAAACTCAACTAGTGTTTGCCTGATTGATCTCTAGCCAGCCTGTCCTAGGCCATCACACCAGATTGTTTCAATCTAGCTGTTGATCCCAACCATCATGTCATTTGTCCTTCTGTGCTACCTCCAAATCTGAATTAGCACCTCTGGACCAGATGCCAGAGTAAATATGCTAAATGTATGTATATATGTGTGTTGGGGATAGAGGGCAAAGTGAATAACCCTGGAGGAAGGTAATCTTTTGGTAGAATTCTAAGCTGTTATTTTAATTGGTTAATAATTGCATACAAACTCAACACGTTCTATCTGTCAAGCCAATGTCCACTCTGGACCTTTACACTAGATCATTCTTCACATACCACTGTCTTCCTCAGATATCTTGCAGTTTTACTCAGCTGCTTCATGTGGATACCCTGACACCCCCCATTTACTTGCTCTGTGCCTAGCATGCAAATAAATACTGCGATACTGCCAGTGCCCTTAGAAAGATGGAAAGGTCATTTACTCTAAAGGAGAATCAACTTATCATGCCTGTGATGCCTCAGATGCTGCCACCACTCACACACACACACACACACACACACACACACACACACACACACACGCACACTGTCTCCTCCAATTAGAATGGAAACTCCTAAAGGACAGGGACTACCTCTTCTCCTCCTCCTCCTCCTCTTCTTCTTCTTCTTCTTCTGCTGCTGCTGCTGCTGCTGCTCTTAGCACACTACTTGGCACACAGTAAGTCCTCAGTAAATTCTTTTTTCTCCCTTTCATTCGCTCATTCATTCATCACCAAGAAATTTTAATGTTTCCTGGTTAAAGATACTTTTGGTATCTTTACATAGAGTAAGAGATATAGGCTCTGTATTCCTTCAGCTTATGCCTTAAGACAGAAAAGCCATATGGTATAGGTTCATATTTATTCATATTCTGAGAGATATTACTCATATCACTTTGTACTCTAATCTATCCTCTACACAGCCACCAAAATGAATTTCCTAAATCAAATGTCTGACCATGTTGCAAACCCTTATCAGTCAGGTATATTAACTCCATATTATCTCCAGAATAACATATAAAATTCTCTTTTCGAGATCTGAAGTTCTTCAATCCCTGGCTCCATTTCTCCCAACAATAGTACACATTTCTCTCCTTTATTTTCTTTATGCTTCAGATATATTGACTTTTTCTTTTTTTTCCTCCTTGAAACACACTATCTATCTCTAAACCTTTTTGATGACTTGCCCCAAGTCCTAGAATACCCTCCTTCCCTTCTTTTACCTCCTTTGTATGTTTAGTACATAT
>JAQQSU010000832.1:0-17273 GCA_028627135.1 Pseudochirops cupreus | reverse complement strand
AAAAAACAGAGTTTAGTATCTAATTAGGGAGAATGAGAAATTAAATCACTAGCCAATAATAATCTAATTAAGGGATGGCTAGGTGGTGCAGTGAACAGAGCACCAGCCCTGGAGTCAGAACGACCTGAGTTCAAATCCAGCCTCAGACACTTAACACTTACTAGCTACGTGACCTTGGGCAAGTCACTTAACCCAAATTACCCTCCAAAAAGCAAAAACAAAAACAATAATAATCTAAATAGTTAGCAAAAAAATTAATACTGACAACAGTAAGCTTCAGAGTTTGATGAGATCTGGGTTCAACGCCTGCCGCAGACATATACTGGCTGTGTGACCCTAGCAAGTTATTTAACCTTTCAGTGCCCTCAGGAAACTTCAAAGGCTAGAAATTGTAGAGAAGGCACTTGACCTGAAACAGTTGAAGGATTTTCCTTAATGGGAATTTCTAGTAACAATGAAGAAGCTTGGCCACACAGTGGATGGAATGCTGGGCCTGGAATCCAGAAGACCTGAGTTCTAATTCAGCCTCAGACTCTTACTAGTTATACAGCCTTGAGCAAGTCACTTGAACTCAGTTTGCCTCAACTGCAAAGTGGGAATAATGATAGTGTCAACCTTTGAACATCAAATGAGATAATATTTATAAAAGTGACCAGCACAATGCTATTTAGTTGTTTGAGACTCTTTGTGACCCCATTTGGGGTTTTCTTGGCAGAGATACTGGAGTGGTTTGCCATATCTTTCCCAACTCATTTTACAGATGAGGAAACTGAGGCAAACAGGGTTGAGTGACTTATCCAGGATCAGTGTCTAAGGCCAGGTTTGAACTCAGACCTTCCTGATTCTAGGCTCAGTGCTCTATCCACTGAGCCATTTAGCTGCCTCACATAGTCTAGTCTAGGTAGTCTAGAAATGCTGATTCTCTTCTTCCCTCTTCCCAGTGAGCTTCAGGGTTTGTAAAAGGCTTTACAAATATTAGTTCATCTCAATCACTAACATTTATAAATACTTTAAAGTTTACATAGCCCTTTGTGTATGTTATTTGACTGGATCTGAAAGGATTTGACTGGATTTGAAAGGATTGCACAACAACCCCATGTAGTGCCATTTTACAGATGAAGAAGTTGAGACTGGGAAGTTAAGAGACTTTCTTCAGGGTTACACAGCTAGTATCTGAGAATGTAAATGAACTCAGCTCTTTCTGACTCTAGTTCAGAATTCTATCCACTATGTCCATTATTCAATCATTTCAGTCATGTCTGGACCCCATTTGGGGTTTTCTTGACAGAAATACATTGGAGTGGTTTGCCATTTTGTTCTCCAGTTCATTTTACAGATGAGGAAACTGAGGCAAGCAGGGGAAATGTGGAATGCTCAGGGTCACACTACTAAGTGTGACTAAGTGCTACTAAGTGTCTGAGGCTGGATTTGAACTCAGGAAGATGAGTCTTCCTGACTTGTGGCCCAGCACTTTATGCATTATGGTGCCACTCTTTATCCACTGTACCTTCTAGTAAAAGGATTGCAGACTGGGGCAAAGTTCTCAGTGCTTTCTACATAATGGCCTCTTCAACAGTAGCCTTGTGACCAGGTCCTAGCCTCTCTTTCATTCTTTCCTCCCCCATCAATATCATTTACCCAAGATGGGGTTTGTTATCCTTGTCCTAAGTGCCCAAAAAGTTCCTAATTATGACTATGCCTCCACAATATTCCCCAAAGTGATCATTCTGTACCTTGAGCTTGAAGGTCTCCAAGAAGGGGAAATCCACAAGCAGGAGACTCTTTCATTCCTCCAGAACAATCATGGTTAAGAAACATCTTCCAGGGGTGCCTAGGTGGAGCAGTGAATAGAACATAGGCCCTGGAGTGAGGAGGACCTGAGACATGTGGCCTCAGACACTTAACACAAAACTAGCTGTGTGACCTTGGGCAAGTCACTTAACCCCAATTGCCCTGCCTTCCCCCCTCCAAAAAGGAAAAAAAATGAAACATCTTTGATTTTGACCTTCAGTCTTCCTCTTTGCCATTTCGAAGTCTTGCTTCAGAGTCCTGGGGAAAAAACAAGTCTATTCCTTTGGATGGCTTCTTGATAGAACCTATGGATAGGTAAGAATATCTAAACTTCTAGCCCAGAAGAATAACCAGCGAAGGCTGAGGGTGTCATCCCCCTCCCACCACCACCCCCCCTCACAAACAGGACAGAAGGATTATTTTGCAAACTACTCACAAAAAGAAAGGGATTATCATCAAGTTAAAAAGCCAACTGACATGTGGATGCTACCAGTTTACTTCATGCTAAAGTGTTGATGACAGCGCCTATTGAAAATCCAGGCTAATCAGAATGAAAGCCTAAATGGATGCACCTCTCTAATGTAAATGATCTTTATTCTCTGTTGGAAAACATTTAGCTGGATGGAGATTGAATTCAGGCCTCATGTATGCACTATTTAATATAATTTTCATTTAAAAATAGGAGCTGATTGCTCAGGGGTGCTAGTGACAGCTAATCAGTCCTTTACTGGGTGAGAATTTTATTAATGATATGGAGGAAGGATAGGAGAGAGGTACTGTTGCCTCATAGTGGGAGGGCTGACTTTGGAGTCAGAGAGACTTCAATATAAATTTTCCCTTTATATAGACTTGCCATACCCTTAACAGGTCACTTAACTTCTCACTACTCCAGTCATCATACTCACTATCCCATATCACCATAAGTTACAGACAAGTTACCCATCTGCATTGGTGGAGAGAGTATCCATGTAGGGCATTCATTCTCGAATTAATGAAATCACAGTCCTGGCTCAAAAAATAAATTAAAAAAAAAGAAATTTATTTCAATTTTAATCACTATTTTTTAAGTAGCTAATGTGCTTGGTTGGATAAAAAAGAAAAAAAATGAGACAGCCTCTGCCCTCAAGGAGCTTACATTCAACATATACAATATACAGAAATACAAAGCAAATTTTTGGAGGAAGGAGGCACTAATTAACAGGGATGAATAGGAAAGCTTTCTATAGGAACCGGCATGTGAAAGAAGTCTTGAAATAAAGGAGGGGTCCTGAGAGGCACCAAATGAGAAGGGAGTGTGTACTTGGCATGGTAGTTAGATTGTGCAAAGGTATAGAGACGGAAATAGAATCCTGAGTTTGTAGAAAAAGAAATGGACTCCTTTGGCTTGAAAGGAATGTTCATGAAAGGGTATAATGAAAGGTGGGTGGGAGTGCACTGGAGATACAAATATGAAAATGAAAGACAGTCCTTGACCTTAAGGAGTTTATAATCTAGTGGAAGAAGGACAACATACAAAAGGAAACTGAAAGGGGGAGGGGGAAAAGTATCTCTTTTCCCAACCAGCTATCCTCCTTTATTCCGTGCATCCTCTGACTGAGTTGTTGTTTGTCCTTCATTCTCAAAGAGCACCAAGACATCATGGAAGTGATGCCTTGACTTGCAAGTGAATTGGATTTAAGTGAGGGAGGGCTGTACAAAGTCTTCAGCCTCACTTTCTCCTTTGGAGCCATCTGGATCAGGTGGCCAGATACACTTCAGGACACTTAAGGATCATGCCTTAAAGTACTCTCCACCTTGACATTAGTAGGGAAGAGGAAAGCTCTTCCTGCCCATTAGACTTTTGAATACAACTAATTCTTTTGAAAATCTCTGCATCTCTGAAGCCTCCCTCCATTGTTCCTTGTTCTGTTCATGGAGGCCAAACTGAACAATCCCTCTTCTACATGATTGTCTTTTAAACACTTTAAGACACCTCTTGTATCCCTCCGAAGTCCTCTTCTTCTAGGTAGGTCCTAATTCCTTTAACTGAACCTTGAGTTATGTGAACTCTGTACAAATCTGTGATGTGATGACCGGGCATCATCCTGGTCACTGTTTCAGGGATGTGTCCAACTTGTCAATGGCACTTCTAAAATGTGAGATCCAGAACTGAATATAATATGCCAGCTATAGTCTGACCAGGGCAAAAGTTCGTAAAACTATTTTGACCATTGTAGAAAGCGGAAACCAGAGAATCCTCCAAGAGAATAGCAATGTCTCACCAAAAGATAAACCTCTCTTCAACTCTCTTCAGTCATGAAAATATTTTAAACAGATGAGAGACTAGGCAGAAGTGGGGGAAAATACTCACTTTATTTTCCTTCTGAAAGAGATGGCACAGTGGCCAAACCAATATGCTAGGAATCATCCAAATTAAGGAGCTATATTTATGTAAGAGAAAAGCCATTCACTGATTCACCTATAATTGTGGTTTCTCTCTCTAACGCAAAATAAAATAAGAAAACCCTTTAGTGGTGTAGGATTAGTTTCTGATAAGAGATAATATGGACTACCTTTGAACTTCTCAACACACAATAGATTCTAGTTGTTGTTTGTTTTTTGTTCTTTCTTCTCAAAGAAGACCAGCCTCACTTTCTCTTCTGGAGCCATCTGGGTCCAATGGAAAGCTATAGATCAGAATGACTGGAGATGGTCCCACATAGGTTCTAATATATTTGCTGCTTTAGAGGAGGACTGGCCTCTACTGATAACATGAATGAGACAATCTAAGCATTAAAAGCTATCTCTCACCTCTTCCATCAGTAACATTGACCTTCCTCTTTAGATATCACAAGGCATTTTCTTTATACCTCTCTAATGCATTTAGGAGGCACTATGGAGTGAGTGTGCAGTATGCAGAGGCTGGAATGATGATGATGATGATGATGATGATGATGATGATGATGATGATGATGATGGTGGTGGTGGTGATGGTGATGACGATAACTGACATTTACATAGTACTTATTATGCACCAGATACCATGCTAAGCATTTTATGATTATTATTTCATTTTATGCTCACAGAAACCCTGAGAGGAAGATGTTATTATTATTCTCATTTTACAGATGAGAAAAGTGAAGCAAGAAATGCTTAAGTAATTTACTCAGGGTCACACAGATAGTAAATATCTGAAACTGGATTTTGACTCATGTCTTCCTGAACCTAGACCCAGAACTCTTTACACTGTGCCTCCAGCTGACCCTGGAAGCCAAGATGGTGAGGGAAATGAAGATCATGGCATTTAGAAACTGATGCAAAGAGATCCGTGATACAGTAGAAAGACACAAATATCTTGAGTTTTAATTCCAGCCCTACCATGTGATACCAAGTCACTCACCTCTTTTTGAGCCTCAATTTCCTCATCTGTAAATTGAAGGTGTTGAGCAAGATGACTTGTAAGGTCCATTCCTGTTCTAAATCTATGATGTAATGATTTCAGATGGTGAGGTCACATAAGACTCTGGCTCAATATAGCTGCCATCATGTATTTGAAAATGGGAAATTTGTATGGGAAAGAGAGATTGGTAAGTAGGGGTGGGGAAAAATAAGCATTTATGTAGCCCACATCATGTCACAGGAACTATAGGTGCTACTATTATCAGCATTTTACAGGCAATTGAGGTAAAGAGAACTTTGTATCACTTGGCCAGGGTCCCTCAGACTTGTTCTGCTCAGCTCAAAGTAGCATAACCTGGAGAAGTAGCTGAAAGTTTCAAAGGAACAAAATTAGTCTTGATGGAAAGAGAAACTTAATACTTCAATCTATGCAAAAGATAAACGGGCTGGTTTGTAAAGTAGATGATTCTTCTTCATTTGAGGAGGATTTTTTCATTTAAAAATTATGAATATTTCAATATTCACAGAAGGAGAAAACTGAATTACATATGAATCCATAAAATTCTGTTATTTACAGTTGTTTAAAATGTGTTGGCTTTATCAGAATATTTATGAAACTTTCCTTCTTGTCTGTGTGCCTCTTCAGAACTTTTTCCTCACTTTAGTGTATTTTCTTAAAGATTTTGTTGGCAGATTTTTCTTCTTTGTGTGTGTGTGTGTGTGTGTGGGCACTTTAGTTTATGGTTAAATTAAGTTTTATGAGAACAAGCTATTTATAATTTGTATTTCTTCTTTTTGCCAATCTTGGTATTTCATATTTGGTAAATATTCATCTGTTTCATTTATTTTGTTATAAAATTGGGCTAAAACTTTGTAATAATTTCTTTAATTCTCCTATTCACTTGTAAATTTGTTATTTCTGTTTTTAAATGTATTAATTTGGGTTTCCTTTTTGTTTTTAACAAATTGCCAAATAGTTTGTCTATTTTATTATATCTTACAAAAAAGTCCTATTTTTGTGTTTTGTGTTTTCTCTCACTTTTTTCTTTACTTTTGCACTCCCAATTCAGCCATCTTTTCTTTTTCTCTTCTGTTGATGAAAGTGTTTTAAATATAGTTTCCTCTTAATCAATGCCTTGGCTACATCTCTCATTGTCCCTTTCTTTGAAGAAATTAACATCTATTGTTCCCATAACTTGTTTGATCCACATTTTTTCTTTAGGATTTTACTATTGATCTCTATTAAATTACTATAAGTTTAAAGTCTTTCTTCAAAGATTCCTTATTGATCATAATTTTTATTGCTCTGTGGTCATTAAAAGATGTATCAAACATATATGATTTTCTATTTGTTTATGAGTTTTTCATGCTGTAACACACAGTGATTTTTTGTAATATTTCATACAAAACAGAGAAATGTACATATTCTTTTTGGTTCCAATATAGTAATCATCAGGAATTTGTCAAATCTAAATTTGCTAGCATTTTATTGAGGTTGCTTACTCCACTCTGCATCTGTTGCCCTGCCTGTTTTTTTTTTTTTCAATTTGTCACAATAAAAGCTGTGATAAAGAGGAATTGAGACATAAAGTTGAAAACGTAATAAATTTATTAGTATACCTAGCAAACGCTAATAAATTGAATTTTCAAGACCTCTCAATAGTTAAGGATGAATCTTATGATCAGAGCAACTTTTTGATAGCCTTTACTCAGTGACTATATAGAATTTCATGCCCGATTGGTTAGTGCAGCTCATAGCAGTTCCTCACCAGGTGGACCAACATCCCATGAGTTAAATATCTTCTGGAAAGTCTTGTAGTGGGTAAACATCCTATGACTAGATTGACACATCTCTCACCAAGATCAGCCAACTTCACAGATCCGAATCTTTGTGGTTGGACTTTGACCCACAGCAAAGCAATACTCCTACTAATTTTACTAATAGAACAATCAAATCTAAGTTTGACTTACAAATATTGATTCTCATTAGATAAATTGTTTAGATACAATTATCAATCACTAACCAATCATGGAATATTAATTTTCAAATTTAACAATAGGCAAGTTACAGGTTTATGGTAGCTCAAATTCACATAATGAAGGGGTCAACCAATACACAGTGTATTGATCGCTAGTACACACAAAGTAAAGTGAGGTATCAATTTTCAGTTTCACAAACTCCATAAAAAAAGATTCCCCCAAGATGGGTACACCTGGTGTCTTCTCCTTTCCAGGTTCTTTTTGTGTGTTTTCTCCTCCCACTAGACTATCAACTCCTTGAGGGAAGGACTGTCTTTCTTTTTATCAATTGTATCCCCAATGTTTAGCAGCATTCCTGGAACATATTAGGTGTTTAACAAATGTTTATTAGATTGGGTTGGTATGTGAGTATGATGATGTTCCTCCTTTCTTGTTGGTGATGATGTTCTTCCTTTCTTATTTATCTTCTTGGTTATGTATGGGATGAGTGAAAACTTCTCAATTTGGGGTTGTTAACTTTCCCTTCTCACCCCCCCCCCCATGGCTGCTGTCAATCACTTTTATCTTCCTTTGTCTGTTTTCCTGCCCTGGTGGACCCTCCTCCCCTCTTTTCTTGCTGTCCCATTTGGGGAAGAATTTGGTGAAGTATGTGTCTCCACCAATGAGAGAGGAGACAGTCGGGAAGGGGACTTCATTAAGTTAAGTTATAAATTCTTGCACTGTCTTTTGTAACATGCCTCTTCTCCATGCTGAGTCATGGGGAAGACCACCCTCTTCTCCCGGGGAAGAGAATAAACTCCTGTTCTTATCCTAAGAGATCTCTGTATTTATTCTTTTCACTAAATTAAAGATGAAGGGTATTTTTCATCCCAAACAGTTATAACTGTCTAGATCTGAAAGGAAAAAAACTGAAGTTCTCAAATATTTTAATTTTTGTCTACTTTTCCCTGTAATTTGACTAACTTTTGCAAATATGCTGCACCAATATACCATTTGACATATACATATTAAAAAGTAATATCATTGTACCATATTGTATTATATTGTATTATACTGTATCACATCATATCATGTCACATCATGTCACATATTGTATTATATAGTATCATATCATATCATATCATATTATATCATATTGTATTAGACCATTATATCATATTGTATTATATCATGTTGTGTTGTGTTGTGCTGTATTGTGTTGTATTATATTGTATTGTATATGTTGTATTATACATATTAAATAGTAGTATTATTGTATCTTTTCTACCTTTATACATAATGTAGTTTCAGTTCTTATTGTTTCTAATCATGAATAGTCTAAGATTATAATTATATCACTGAACTTCTGGGATTTATTTGGGGAACAACCAATTTTGATTTTACTTCATTTTAGCTTTGTGTGATTATTTTTTTTCTGTGTCAAATCTACCTTCTGTATACAACATATTGTTAGATTTTGCTTTCTAATTCTGACTTTTACCCTTCTTTGCTTAATGGATAAGCATTTACATTCATGCTAATGATTGTTGGGTTTTTTCCCCTCCATCAAATCATCTTTAAATTATTTATGTCTTTGTCCCCATGCCTCCATTTTTAAGTAGAAGGAGAAAATAGGGGGAAAATTATGGTTTCCCCACTATGTTTACAGTGGTCTACTCCTACTTCTCTGCCTCTTCTGCCTTCTTTCTCTCTTATTTATAATCTTCCTTCCAATGTTAAGGTTTGTTTTTTTTTTCATGACTATCCCTTCCCCATCTTTATCCTCTCTCTTAAACTCCATCCCACCCTCTTCCTGTTTCTCTTTTGAATTTAATTTATTTCCAGACCAAACTCTTATTCCTCCAACCTTCCTTTTTCCAGATTTGATAAAAGTGGGATCCATGAGATGTTGTTTCCATTACCCCACTCCATTTTTGTGTCAGTCAATTAATGAGCATTTATTAAACATGCATTATTAAATCCATATTATCCAGTCACTACATTGAACATATTAAAAAAAAATTACCAAAAAAGCCATTGCCCTAAGGTAGCTTACATACTAATGAGAATTATAAACATGAAAATTAGATATTTAGAAGATATATATATAGTGAGGACAGGAAAGTTAAGTTCAGAGGGAAAAAACACTGGCAGTTGTAGATGGGTGAGGGGAATAGTTCTGGCAGGTAGGAGGGAAGAACCAGGAGAGATCTCCTGAAGAAGCTGATGCTTCAATCTTGCAGGAAGCTAGGAAAGCTAAAAGACAGAAAAGAGGAGGAAACACCATTCCAGGTGAGAGCCAGATGGATGCCAGAGAAAAGGTATAGGGATGGTGGGTTATCGTATACAAGGGACAGTGAGTAAACTTGTCCAGCTGGATTACAGAAGGTGTAAAGATGAATGCATAAGAAGACTGGAGGGGTGGCTAGGTGGCACAGTGAATAGAGCATTGGTCCTGGAGTTGGGTGGACCTGGGTTTAAATTTGGTCTCAGACACTTAACACTTACTGGCTGTGTGACCTTGGGCAAGTCATTTAACCCCAATTTCCCTGTTTTTCCCCCTCAAAAAAAAAAAGACTGGAAAAGTAGGACAACTCCAGTGTCTGAAGAGCTTTAAAAACTGCAGTATTTTATATTTGAGCCTGAATGTAATAGGGAGTAATTAGGCAAGGGGTAACATGATCACACCTTAGGACATGAGATGTGCTAGTGGTTCTGACCTCTACCTTGCCACTGGACTCTGATGACTCTGGAGGAGACAATGAGGCTGGTGACTTTGCCCAGATCTGCTTCACTTAAATCATTTTACTTGCAAATCAAGACAGCACCCTCCTGAGGTCATTGGCCCTCTTCCAGAATGAAGGAGCAACAACAACAACAACAACAGTAGAGACGACTTAGGAGATTATTATAATAGGCTAGGTGATAAGTCAGAGGACTCTGAACTAGCAAGGTGACTGTGTGAATAGAGACAAGGGGAAATATTTTAGGATGTTATGAAGACACAAATTATAAGATCTGGCAACATATTGTATGGGAGTTAGCACTGGTGTCAGGTCTCCTGGAGACTTCCCACGTATGTGGGTTACCCATTGTAAAGCCAAGCAAGAGCATCTTTTCAGAGGATGGCTGCTGTGAATAGCTTTCAAGGGTCTGATTACATAATATAGTGAACACTCTATTCAATAACAAATCAGGGCAAAACATTCACAGAAAATCAAGGTACAGCATTCAGAATATTACAACTTATCACAGAAAATCAAAATACAGAATTCACAACAACTTGTCACTGAAATGGCTACACAGTTTTCACCACAGTGGTCACATAGGTTTGAACAAAGTACAATCATTTAGTCAATCAATCACTTAGTAACTCAATCATTCAATCAACTCAATCATTCGATCATCCTTAAGGAGCCTTGCCTCCTTAAGGGTCACAAAATACAATAACCAAAGTTCTCCACTCATGGGCACACTAAGTAACTATTCAGTAATCATTCACTATTCAATCATCAGAAAATATGCAGGTCATCCACCCCTTGGTCACAAGTAAATCACAGTCTTCTCAGTCAGTACACAGTATCCAAGTTAAGTCTTCTTTCAGCTTGACTCAGGGTAGGCTCTCAGATTCCCTAGATCCCCTTCCATGCTCTCAGCTCCTACCTGGATTCACCAAACTGTCACTTGGGCTCAAAGGCAGATAGCTCCCAGTTCCTTGTCCAGCTCTCCATGCAGTTCCTCTCCCACACTGAAGCTCACAGTGTCCAGTCCACCTTAAATCCTTCACAGTCTCTATCCTTGGGAAGTCAAGGCTTAACAAAGCCACAAACAGACAAAATACTGGCACCACAGTCATGCTTCCTCAGTCTTCTGCAGTTCTGGCTGGTCCTTGGAAATCTTCAGCAGTTCAAGCTGGCCCTAGGACTCAGGAGAAGTTTCAGCTGCTTCCCAGAATCAAAATCATTTCATCTAGGTTCTCAAACTAAAAATCATTCTCTCCAGCCTGGGTCTCTCTTTCTCAGCCTCCAGAACCTAGCTCCAAGAAGATCTGAAATTCCAGCTAGGGTTTTTTCTTATATACAGAATTGCTCCTCCCTATTCAGCCCCTTCCTGTCATATCAGCAACAGGGGTTCATACCTTTTGTTTCTTTAACAGAGGCTTAATTTGAAATTAGGTGCTAAGTACCTCTTAGCTTAGCAATATGAAGGGATCTTCAAATTTCATTACTATTACACCTGTATACTGTGAAGTCTCCCATCCTGGGCAGACACTGACCAAGACCTCTTTCAGTCTCCTGATATGGTTCCAACAGGAGTCCAAGTTTCAGAAATCTGGGATAATATTATCTTCCCATTTTGCAGACTGTATCTCAGAGAAGTGAAATGGTTTTCAAGGTCACATAGCCAGTACAGACTCAGACCTCCCAAGTCCAAATCCAGAGTTAATTCCAATATACTATGATTATTACATTGAGTGTGCCCCTTTCCCTCCTTTCCCTCCTCCCCCTACTCCTAGCACCCCCATCTACATTTCTCTGTGAAGTCACCTATGGGAGACTGGTTCTACCCCCTACTGCATCTCCCATAGGCCATGACCTAGATTCTGCTGCCTTTAGCCTCATTCACTCTAATTCCTTTTGACTTTGACAAACCTTCCTGCTCTGAGTGCCTCCAAGATTTTATAACCATATTCTTTTGTAGACTTGACCTGAATGAAAGAGCTTTTCTTTTTTCTTTTATTTTTCTCATTCAGTATTTCTTTTGGAGATTTTAAACACCTTTTCTGAGGTATCATTTGATGGGAGATGGGCTAGCTAGAATCTTTCACATTATCATTTTAACCAGAGAACTCTGTGTGGTGAAAGGGATACTTTTTCAAGTTTGTTTTACACTAAATGGACACTGGATGGCCAACTTAGGAATTCTGTCATTCCACAATAACTCTGTGTTTGTGTTTTGTCTTTCCACTAGACTGGAGATTCCATTAAGGCAGGCAGTCAGTCTTATCCAAACTTTGTATTTCCTCTAGCACTGAGTACAAGGATTTGCATGCAGTTGGCGCTTAATAAAATTTTTGTTGACTCTTACTTCCACAAAAATCTTACTCTTATGCCTCATGTTATATGGGTGACCCTGAGCTCTTAAAGGCTCCATCAGTGGAGTCCCAGATCTATCAGGTGATATTAAGCTCTAATAGCTTCAAGAAAGTTTGAGTGAAATAACTGCATGCATTCCATCTATGTCTCAACCTAAGGGAGTCTGGGGAAGCCCATCACCAGCTTGGCTGCAATGGAACTTTTTAGTCAGTGCATCTAGTGAAGACTGTCTATGAAGATGAAGATACTGAAATTTGTGTTAATGAATTCTGGAGTCCACATGAATGAACTCAATGAATGAATGAGTGATAGAATCTTCTAAACTTCACAGACACTTAAAATAGACAACATTGCTTCACCAGACGCTCTGGATCACTCTTTCTCCATTTCTTTCACACACTAAACACCAACTTAAATCAGTTCCAAACTTTTAAAATTGACTACTATGTCAGCCAAAATTTTTGAGCATATGGACACACAGATTATATATATATATATATATATATGTATATACATATATAATGGAAGCATAAAACATATTCAAAGTAGCAATTAAATGATAATATCATTGGAATATCTTCAAAAGAACTATTCCTTTGTAAGAGCTACCCAATATTAAGAAGTTAATTGGAACTGGGGCAATAGTCTTAAGACCATTTCAAATAAGGGGAACATAGCCTTTGGGGATTTGAGGCCAATGGCAGTAGAGAGACACCCACAACACCTCAGGATACTCTAACATTTGATAGGGACATGTAGTAAACCTGACCCAGAGAGAGTGGGATCAGAGCATTATTATTACAGTAGCATCACATGAATTAAGATGAAATAATAATATACATACGTGGGGTGAAAAACCCCATTCAAAATTTAATCAAGAACACAAGAGGTTTCTCAGGATAGAAATAGGAACTTTGTATTCTTTTCCCTCAAGGGAAGAGGGTGGTTCTCTCCATAATGGATCAGGGAGAGAAGGTGTATTACAGAAGATAGAACAAGAATTTATACCATAACTCAGTCAAGCCGCCTCCCACTACTGTCCTTTCTCCCATTGGCTGGGAGGTGAGCTTACAATCTGATGCAGATTACAATTACAATTACAACTCTCCTCCAGTGATAACGAACTAAAAAGCCTCCCATTATCCCCTATTGGCAGGGAACCAGGGCATCATTCATGTCCTTATTTGGTAAACCCTAAAGTGAGGGAGAGGAAAAGGTCACAAGCAAGGGCAGAGGTCTAAAACCCCTGAAAGGGCCTAATGCTGATAAGGGTGTGGCAAACAAGGATGGGGGTCAAAAGACTCCTGAAGAGACCTGATGCTGATGTGGCAGTAGTAAAGAAGGGGGAAAGAAGGGGTAAGGAGTAAGCCAAAACTCCGGTCTGCTCCCACAAGAAAATTTATGGGCTGAGAAGTTTTCACCTTTCCCATTCAGAAATATTATTAATCATGTAAAGATGAAATAGAGTTTTAAAATAATGTTGGTTTTATTTGTTAATGGTACAATAGCCCCCTTTTCTCCCCAGTAACAATGATAATGAAGTGGAGAATGGCATCAGAAGCAGAAACAGCATTAACAGCAATGAAACCAACAATAGTCATATAATACATACAAGTTCAGGAAGATCTGGTTTCAAATTGTGACTCTAAAACATAATCACCGTGTGACCCTTGGTAAGTCACTTCACCTCTCAAGGCATTAGAGAACTTTATAAGATTCTAAGTTGCCAAAAAGTTGTTGACAAACATTCATAGAGGGAATTTCCTCACATGGGAGTTCCCTTACCCCAAAGAATTCACAGGTCCAGTCTCTATTCTTCACAACTGTTTTTCTTCAGTCATTTCAATCACATCAAAGTCTTTGTGACCCCATTGAGAGTTTTCTTGGCAAAGATACTGGAGTGGTTTGCCATTTCCTTCTCCAGCTCATTTTGAAGCTGAGGAAACTGAGTTAAATGACTTGTCCAGGATCACAGAAGTCTCTGAGGCCAGATTTGAACTCAGGGAGATGAGTCTTCCTGACTCCAGGGCCAGAACTTTATGCACTATGCCATCTAGCTTCTATACCTCATAGACTTAGCAAAAATAATATTTTTTTGTGAGTACAATATGATTAAATATGCTTCATTCCCTCTTAAAACTTTGGTTTACCACTTTGTAATTCAGTATTCAAATATTTGGTTCGAAGTTCAGTTGATTTCAATACTTGGTTTTAATGGCTGTCTTAGCTTAAAAAGCCACCTCATAAAGATATGACGATCCAGTTGGAAGAAGCATATCGTTGGGTGTGCAAATGAGATCATGTTCCTCATTTTTCATTCTCACTTACCAATTATGCAGAAGTTGCTTTTTGTGGTTGTTGTTGAAATTTGGCTAGTAAATTTCCATCTTCTCCCTTGTTAATCATCTGTTCTTGCAAACTAATCAGAAGGTGTTGCTCTTTTTTTTTTTTTTAGACCAACTGGGCTCAAAAACAAAAGAAAGTCTTCTTTTGGAAAGTCTTTTAAAGGTTAGAAAATTTATTTTTAAGTTTTATAATCTTACAGAGTTTTATGGATGCCATACTTAAGTAACTTTCAGCCATAAAGAGCTTAGGGTGGTTTTTGTTTTTCGTTAGGATGATGATGTCATCATCAGTTAATATCTCTAGGCACAACGTACCCTTAGGGTGAAGTTTATCTTAATGATCTTGGACACGCATCCTTATTCAAATTTAATCAGCTCAAGTTAAGGTAATAAGCATTCATTAGGCTGTCCTGGGAGTATGAATCCAAAGGAAGGAAAGACCATCCCTATCCTTAAGAGTTTACCTTCTAATGAAGAAAGTCTACAGTAAAAGGAAGTTGAACTTTTTGGGGGACAGGGGCTTGGTGGAGTAAGTCCAGATAGTCAAGAATGTAGCCTGGAGAGAAAAAGAAGAATGACTTGAACACTTTCCTTAAAATGGACATACTGGGAGTAAGGAAGAAAGTAAACCTTTGTTAAGTGCTTACTTACTGGATACCAGGCACTGTGCTAAGGACTTTACAAATATTATCTCATTTGACAAAACCCTCAGAGGTAGATACCATTATTATACCCATTTTGCATTTGAGAAAATCGAGGCAGATGGAGGTTAAGTGAGGAGCCCAAGGTTACAAAGCTAATCTATGTCTAAAGAGGACACAGGTATGAAGTGAACATCTGGTTTGAGAAGGGTCAAGGTGTATTAAATTTCCAGGGTGAGAAGGCTGCCATGGTGTTGTAGAAAAGTCTTGAGTTAGAGAATGGAGTCTGGAGAGGAGTGAGGATAATATTTTAAATCATCTTTGTCATTTTCCATTTTCAGACTGAATAGGCAGTTCTGATTAGATAACTATTGTTTTTAGTTTTTAATGTAGTTAATGGAGGGCTATGACCTGGAGTAGAAGTGTACATGTTGTGGACTTCCCACTTATCCCTCAGATTTATGCATGTTCTATATACAACATATGGCCATCTGACATACAGACTAACACCGATGTCAATCCCTTTACTAAACATTAACAAAGCTTTAAAAATAAAGATAAAAATGAATAAAATTGGAAATTTTAATATATCTTTGTATATCCTATGGAGGCATTATGGTACAATAGAAAGAGCAGTGGTCCTTTGCTCAAAGCCTGCCTCTTGTTCTAACTTCCTGTGTGAATTGGACTAGGTCATTTAATTTCCTTGGTTCTTAGTTTCCTTCTCTCTCCAGTAGGAGGCAGAGTGGGACAGTAGAAACTGACTTCACAGTAAGAAGACCGGGTTCAAATTCTGATTCTTTGCCGCCCCTGTGACTCCTTTAAATTTCTAGGCCTCATTATCTTTATCTGCAAAGTGAAGACTAGCCTCTAAGGTCCTCTCATCTCATCTCTAAATGTCTGACTTGGTTCAGAGTATACAACACTTTGGAAACCACTGCTCTAGAGTCCAGTGACCCATTAAATTTGTCATTCCCTCTTACACATGGGTAGCTTTGCCCTGTGCCTGGGATGCTCTCCATCCTCCTCTCTGTTTCAACTTGACTTCACCCCTTTGAAGGCTACACTCAAATGCTGCCTCTCACCATAGTCCATGCCTAATCAGCCAAGTTCTTAATCCCTGTTCTCCCTTAACAAAAACACTCCTTTTATCCTTGGTCTGTTTTCTTGATTTTCGTTATCTTACCCATGTTTGTGTATGTGTATGTGTCTCCCCAGTCTCAGTTTTTTGCGTGAAATGACTTTTTGTTGTTGCTTGTTATTACTGATTCTGTATCTCTTGGGCTTAGAACATTTCTTTCAAGGCCTGGGTGCTTAATGAGTGTTGGTTGAATTGAATTGAACCTGTGGCTTCGAGGACCTCAGAAAGCCCTTGTCATCCTCTCCTTGTTTCTAACTGAACTTGAGACCCCCTGTCCTGGGGAATCCCACTGGAAAACTCAGCCTGGTTTACTTCACACTCTCTCAATTTTCACCTGCCTCTGCCCACATCTTGGGCAGTGACATGGTACAGTGGATTAAGCCCTGGGCCTGGAGTCAAGAAGGCCTGAGTTCAAATTCAGCCTCAGATACATACTAAACCATGTGACCCTGGGCAAGTCACTTAACCCTGTTTGCAACAATTTCCTCATCTGTAAAAATGAGCTGGAAAAGGAGATGACAAACCACTCAAGTATCTTTGCTAAAAAAACAATGAAACAACCAAAAAAACTAAATGGAGTCATGAAAAGTCAGACATGACTCAAATGACTAAACAAATACCTCCTTTAAAAGGAAGGATGAAAGAGGAGAGAAAGCTGTATAAATACTAACACAAGTCCAGGAAAACATACATATAGACCCACTGGGGTCCAAAGCAGGACAGCTGGGCTTCTCCAGCCAGCTCTCAAAATTAACCATCTTTAAATGTCTTACCAAACGGAACAGCATATTATAAAGTACTTTGCTCACGACAAGCACTCAGGGTTGGTAGTGACAGTGTAAGTTGTCTAAATAGGAAACTGAGGCTCAGGGAAGGACAATGATTTGTCTAGGTTCATACAACTATTAATTGTTAGAGACTG